>CM056060.1:47635879-47815277 GCA_029574335.1 Rana kukunoris
TTCGTGTCTGGGAAACTTCTTCTTTTCTTTCTGGGAATTTTCTTTTCTTGCACATTTCTTTTTCGATTACATTTCTCACACGATTCTCCCATGATTGATTTAGAAAATAATTTGTTTTTTAAAAAATTTCCAACATGCCCGATTACTCAAATTCAATGGCCGCACGAAAATAGGCTGTTGCTGCAGCCCACTAATGGTGCGAAATTCGAGCGAAAATTGGCTCCCAAACAAAATTTTTTTTCCCACAAATAGAGCTTTCTTTTTGTGGTATTTGATCACCTCTGCCGTTTTTATTTTTTGCTCTATAAACAAAAATAGAGCGACTATTTTGAAAAAAATGCAATATATTTTTGCTATAATAAATATCCCCCAAAAAAAAAAAAATATATAATATATATATATATATATATATATATATATATATATATATATATATATATATATAAATATATAAAAATTATCTCAGTTTAGGCCGATACGTATTCGCAAAAAAATCGCAATAAGCGTTAATTGATTGTTTTGTTTTGTTTTTTTCCGTGATTGCGACATTATGGCGGACACATCAGACATTTTTGACACATTTATGGGACCATTGTCATTTTCACAGCGAAAGTAATGCACCGATTACTGTAAAAATGTAAATGGCAGTGAAGGAGTTAACCACTAGGGGGTGCTAAAGGGGTTAAGTGTGCCCTAATTTATGTTTCTTACTGTAGGGAAGCGTGGCTGGACGTGTGACGTCACTGATCGTCGTTCCCTATGACAGGGAACAATCACTGACACTCTCACTAGGGAGAACGGGGAAAGGTGTGTTTACACACACCTCTCCCCGTTCGTCAGCTCTGCGACACGATCGTGGGACACCGGCGGCGATCAGGTCCGTGTGTCCCATGACCGGGTCGTGAGCGTGCCGCCGGCGGCAGGAGCGCGACCCATGGCTGCGCCCTTAAAAGGGACGTACCTGTACGTGCTTATGCCCAGCCATGCCGCTCTGCCGACATATATCGTCGTTAGGCGGTCCTTAAGTGGTTAAAAGTGTTTATACACAGATCAGCCATAACATTATGAACAGTGAGGGGTAAACTGAATAAAATTAATTATCTTGTTACAATGACAACTGAAAATGTTGTGGATATATTACGCAACAAGTGAACATGTTGACCCTGAAGTCCCTGAAAAAAATGGGCATGTGTAAGGATTTGAGCGACTTTGATAAGGGCCAGATTGTAAAGATGACTTGTTAAAAGCAACTCCAAAACTGCAGCTCTTGTGGGATGTTCCCAGTATTCAGTGGTCAGGGTCTACCATAAGTGGTCCAAAGAAGGACTCTGGATATGATGGTGGCTGCATCCTTACAGCACTCGTGTCTCTCTGTGGATATGACGATGGCTGCATCCTTACAGCACTCGTGTGTCTCCGTGGATATGATGGTGGCTGCATCCATACAGCACTCGTGTGTCTCTGTGGATATGATGGTGGCTGCATCCTTAGAGCACTCGTGTGTCTCCATGGATATGATGGTGGCTGCTTCCTTAGAGCACTCGTGTGTCTCCGTAGATATATGGTGGCTGCATCCTTACAGCACTCATGTGTTTATCTGTGGATATGATGGTGGCTGCGTCCTTACAGCACTCGTGTGTCTCTGTGGATATGATGGTGGCTGCATCCTTACAGCACTCGTGTGTATCTGTGGATATGATGGTGGCTGCGTCCTTACAGCACTCGTGTGTATCTGTGGATATGATGGTGGCTGCGTCCTTACAGCACTCGTGTGTATCTGTGGATATGATGGTGGCTGCGTCCTTACAGCACTCGTGTGTATCTGTGGATATGATGGTGGCTGCGTCCTTACAGCACTCGTGTGTCTCTGTGGATATGATTATGGCTGCGTCCTTACAGCACTCGTGTGTCTCTGTGGATATACTGTTGGCTACATCCTTACAGCACTCGTGTGTATCTGTGGATATGATTATGGCTGCGTCCTTACAGCACTCGTGTGTCTCTGTGGATATACTGTTGGCTACATCCTTACAGCACTCGTGTGTCTCTGTGGATATACTGTTGGCTACATCCTTACAGCACTCGTGTGTCTCTGTGGATATGATTATGGCTGCGTCCTTACAGCACTCGTGTGTCTCTGTGGATATACTGTTGGCTACATCCTTACAGCACTCGTGTGTCTCTGTGGATACGATTATGGCTGCGTCCTTACAGCACTCGTGTGTCTCTGTGGATATACTGTTGGCTACATCCTTATAGCACTCGTGTCTCTCTGTGGATATGATGGTGGCTGCGTCCTTACAGCACTCATGTATTTCTGTGGATATGATGGTGGCTGCATTCTTACAGCACTCGTGTGTCTCTAAGGCCGCGTACACATGGAGGGACATGTCCGATGGAAATGGTCCGCGGACCCTTTTCATTGGACATGTCTCCTCAGGATTTTTGTCCGGCGGCATGTACACACCATCGGATCAAAATCCCCGCCAGCAGACAGCGCGGTGATGTGGCGGTGACGTTGACGCCGCCACGTCACCGCACCAGGAAGTAAAAAACGTCCACTCATGCGTCGCATCCGTACGACGCTTGTGCAGGCAGATATGTCCGCTGGTTAGTGTACTAACCAGCGGACATATCCGTCGGACATGTCGCCGGCGGACAAATTTTAAAGCATGCTTTAAAAAATTTCCGCCGGTCAGACATGTCCGCTAGCCCATACACACACATGATCAGATTTGTCCGCTGAACTGGTCCGTCAGACCAGTTTCAGTGGACAAATTCGATCGTGTGTACACGGCCTAACACTGACCCGCCTCTCAGCCAATCAGGTGCACCGGGTCTGGTTAGCGGTCACCTGATTGGCTGAAGTGACAGGCACTGTGATTGAACTGCACTGTGATGAGAGCTGCAGGGCTGGAGGTGTGCCTCTGTAAATACAGGAAGTGAACAGGCAGCAGCTTTAGCTGCCCACAGTTAAAATGGATGCAGCCAGACTCAGTGTTAGGAGATTTCTGCAGCAAATTTGGCAAATACAGAATCACAGTATATAAAATAATATGCAAAGGGATTGGAGGGAAGCTTTATAATGGCAAAGATGTTTTTATTACAAATTATGTGAGCAGACAGCAGTTCTTCTTTAACTAAGTGGTTTTACAAGGCCGCAATGTAAAATGGAGAAAAGAGGGGGACAGGTTTTATTGTGAAATATACTGTAGATTAGAGTGGATTATTTGACACGAGTCAGCATTATTATAAGAGCAGTTTGAGTAGGACGCATTTAAAAAGGGATGCACAGCATGCAGCTTTTCATTCCTAAACAACATCTATAGGTATGTGTATCTACATCATAGAAAATAGAGGAGAAGAATATTGTACAGACTACACAAATAACATTCTAAGAGTTTGAGCATGCTGCCTTTTAAAAAGACACAACATGTGCAACTGTACAGGCCACATATACACAACAGAGTGAAGGAATATTGTACATGCTGCCATACCATTATAGAGCCAGTCTGTCCAAACCGAATCGTCACCGTCAACAGGCAGCTAAGAAGTTGAATCCAACATAACTTCAGTGCAGTACAGAGGATCTTTCCAGTCTTTAGAAGTTTAAGAACTTCCTTCTGCAAGGACTAACACTGACTACCTGAAAGAGGAAGACTCCAGCTAGGAATGTACCAACTAGCACCAAACAGGAAGGTAGAAACCGAGGGATGTACCAAATCGCAAACAAACAAGATGTAGTGGCCTTATCTACCACTAGATGTCAGCATGCATCCGAATAATAACAATATATAGCCAGATTCAGAAAGACTGGCTTAAAGGGACACTAAAGTCAGATTTTTTTTTTTTTTTAAATAACAAACATGTTATACTTACCTTCACTGTGCAGTTCGTTTTACACAGAGTGTCCCCGAACGCTGTCTTCTGGGGTCCCTCGGCGGCTGTCTGGGCTCCTCCTCGCAAAACCTTTCTACCTTCATGCGAGCGAGCTTGCACGGTGGAAAGCTTTTGCGAGCGCCCTCCCGTGATACAGCGGCGGCCATAGCCGCCGACTGTATCACTCGGCCCCGCCCCCCGGAACGCCGCGTCATCCGCTGTAATTGACAGCAGCGCCAGCCAATGGCTGCGCTGCTATCAATCTGCCCAGCCTAGCCAATCAACGGCCAGGCTGGGAACCGAACAGGACAACCAGCACGCGCACCGGACTTTCGAGGGGTGAGATAAGTAAAACGGGGGCTCGGGGGGGGGGGGGGCGGAGCTGTCAGATTTGTTTTACCTTAATGCATAGGATGCAAAACTTTTACCTTTACAACCCCTTTAAGTTTGTGTGGGCGTAGCGTATCTCAGATACACTACGCCGCCGTAACTTAGAGAGGCAGGTACCGTATTCACAAAGAACTTGCGTCCTAAGTTAAGGCGGCGTAGTGTAAATGGGCCGGCGTAAGCCCGCGTAATTCAAAGTAGGCTGGTAGTGGGCGTGTTGTATGGTAAATGACACGCCTAACGAACGGCACTTGCGCCGTCTGTGGACGTATACCAGTGCGCATGCTCAAAATCACGTCGCAAATAGTCAATGCTTTTGACGTGAACGTAACCTACGCCCAGCCCCATTCTGAATCGGCTTACGTAAACAACGTGAAATTCGACAGCTGCGCCATCTTTTTGGTGGTTTATCTTTATGCCTGAAAAACGCCTTACGTAAACGACGTAGCTTACTGCGACGGGCGTATGTATGTTCGTGAATCGGCGTATCTTGCTCATTTGCATATTTAACATTTGAACGTCGAATGCGTCCAGCGTAACTATGCGCCCATGATACGCCAGCGTAGGCAAGTTACATCGGACGGCTGAAGCCATGTTTTTTGGCGTATCTTGCTTTCTGAATCGGCGTAAAGATGCGACAGCGCACATTTGTACTTACGTCGGCGTATCTCGAGATACGCCGGCGTAAACCTTTCTGAATCTAGCCCAATATATACAATAGTTTAATGCGATAATAAAACAAAAAAAGGGGGGGGGGGCAGAAAATCTACCATTTCAGGTAAATCTTATAAGCTAAAACACATTCCCCATTTAGCTTTTGAGGACAACAAAACAACGTGTTTTTTGTGTGACTATTTTAGTAACTAAAATGGAGGTAATATGCTAAAGACAGCACAGGTATTGTTTCTACCACATCCTGTAGACCTCCATTCTAAACCACATCCCCAGTGTTTTGCTTTGGAGTAGCAAAATACATTATAAATTATATTTGTCAGATTACAGTATAAGTAATATGCTATATACAGCACACATAATATGTTATTTCAGACCTTGTTGGCTTAAACCACACTTCTTTAGCTTTGGAGGTTAGAAAAATATATATACAGGGAATGCAGAATTATTAGGCAAGTTGTATTTTTGAGGATTAATTTTATTATTGAACAACAACCATGTTCTCAATGAACCCAAAAAACTCATTAATATCAAAGCTGAATATTTTTGGAAGTAGTTTTTAGTTTGTTTTTAGTTTTAGCTATTTTAGGGGGATATCTGTGTGTGCAGGTGACTATTACTGTGCATAATTATTAGGCAACTTAACAAAAAACAAATATATACCCATTTCAATTATTTATTTTTACCAGTGAAACCAATATAACATCTCAACATTCACAAATATACATTTCTGACATTCAAAAACAAAACAAAAACAAATCAGTGACCAATATAGCCACCTTTCTTTGCAAGGACACTCATGCAGCCTGCCATCCATGGATTCTGTCAGTGTTTTGATCTGTTCACCATCAACATTGCGTGCAGCAGCAACCACAGCCTCCCAGACACTGTTCAGAGAGGTGTACTGTTTTCCCTCCTTGTAAATCTCATATTTGATGATGGACCACAGGTTCTCAATGGGGTTCAGATCAGGTGAACAAGGAGGCCATGTCATTAGATTTTCTTCTTTTATACCCTTTCTTGCCAGCCACGCTGTGGAGTACTTGGACGCGTGTGATGGAGCATTGTCCTGCATGAAAATCATGTTTTTCTTGAAGGATGCAGACTTCTTCCTGTACCACTGCTTGAAGAAGGTGTCTTCCAGAAACTGGCAGTAGGACTGGGAGTTGAGCTTGACTCAATCCTCAACCCAAAAAGGCCCCACAAGCTCATCTTTGATGATACCAGCCCAAACCAGTACTCCACCTCCACCTTGCTGGCGTCTGAGTCGGACTGGAGCTCTCTGCCCTTTACCAATCCAGCCACGGGCCCATCCATCTGGCCCATCAAGACTCACTCTCATTTCATCAGTCCATAAAACCTGAGAAAAATCAGTCTTGAGATATTTCTTGGCCCAGTCTTGACGTTTCAGCTTGTGTGTCTTGTTCAGTGGTGGTCGTCTTTCAGCCTTTCTTACCTTGGCCATGTCTCTGAGTATTGCACACCTTGTGCTTTTGGGCACTCCAGTGGTGTTGCAACTCTGAAATATGGCCAAACTGGTGGCAAGTGGCATCTTGGCAGCTGCACGCTTGACTTTTCTCAGTTCATGGGCAGTTATTTTGCGCCTTGGTTTTTCCACACGCTTCTTGCGACCCTGTTGACTATTTTGAATGAAACGCTTGATTGTTCGATGATCACGCTTCAGAAGCTTTGCAATTTTAAGAATGCTGCATCCCTCTGCAAGTTATCTCACTATTTTTGACTTTTCTGAGCCTGTCAAGTCCTTCTTTTGACCCATTTTGCCAAAGGAAAGGAAGTTGCCCAATAATTATGCACACCTGATATAGGGTGTTGATGTCATTAGACCACACCCCTTCTCATTACAGAGATGCACATCACCTAATATGCTTAATTGGTAGTAGGCTTTCGAGCCTATACAGCTTGGAGTAAGACAACATGCATAAAGAGGATGATGTGGTCAAAATACTAATTTGCCTAATAATTCTGCACTCCCTGTATAAATGTATATTTTTCAGATCACAGTAGAAGTAATATGCGCACAACAAATAAAAGTATTTTTATAATTTTATTTAGACCTTATTCTTTTAGAGCAGGGGTGTCGAACTCAATTTCATTGCGGGCACGGGCGGCGAGAAAAAAGACGCTATTTTTAGCGGCGCTTTACCATTGTTTTTGCGGAGGTATTCGGCTGCTAGGGGGCACTTTTAACCCCTGCTAGCATCCAAAAAAGGATTAAAAACGAAGTTCAATGCTTCCAAGCATGCGTCGACTTGATTCTGAGCATGCGCGGGTTTTTGGTCCGATGCTTTTGTGTACTAACCATCGAATCTGTCCGACGGACAGGTTCCATCAGACAGGTTTTAACCACTTGCTTACTGGGCACTTATACCCCCCTCCTGCCCAGGTGATATTTCAGCTTCCGGCACTGCGTCGCTTTAACTGACAATTGCGCGGTCGTGCGACGTGGCTCCCAAACAAAATTGACGTCCTTTTTTCCCCACAAGTAGAGCTTTCTTTTGGTGGTATTTGATCACCTCTGCGGTTTTTATTTTTTGCGCTATAAACAAAAAAGTGTGACAATTTTGAAAAAAATACAATATTTTTTACTTGTTGCTATAATAAATATCCCAATTAAAAAAAAAAAAAAAACGTTTTTTTATCAGTTTAGGGCGATGCGTATTCTTCTACATATTTTTGGTAAAAAAAAAAAAAAAAAAAATCGCAATAAGCGTCTGGTTTCTGCAAAATTTATAGTGCCTACAAAATAGGGGACAGAATTATTATTTTTTATTTACTAGAAATGGCGGCGATCTGCGATTTTTATTGGGACTGCGACGTTATGGCGGACACATCGGACACTTTTGACACATTTTTGGCGTCATTCACATTTATACTGCGGTCGGTGCTATAAAAATGCACTAATTACAGTATAAATGTGACTGGCATTGAAGGGGTTAACACTAGGGGATGAGGAAGGGGTTAAATGTATTCCCTGCATAGTGTTCTAACTGTGGGGGGAGGGGGGGTGACTGGGGAGGTGACCGATCTGTGTCTCTATGTACAAGAGACACAGATCCGTCTCCTGCTCTCCAGAGACAGAACGCTGTCTCTATGTAAAACGGCAATGAGAGATGATCTATGAGATCATCTCTCATTGGCCGCACAGATCGCATCGCAAACGGCCACTCTGATTAGCCGTTCGCGGCGATCTGTGATTGGCTGTGTCCAAGGGACACGGGCAACACAGTGTTTCCCCGCAGCGCGCTCTGGAGTGCGCGCCGGGAAGCAGCTAGTGACAAGCCGTCAATTGACGGCTTGTTGACAATTTAGATCTGCGCTAGAGCCGTCATTCGGCTGTAGCGCGGATCTCAAGTAGTTAAAGCATGTTTTAAGGCCCTGTAGACACGATCAGATATGTCCGAGGAAACATGTCCGACGTTTTCATCGGACAAGGCTGAAGTGGTCTGTTGGTCTGATGTGCGTACATACCATCAGACCAAAATCCCCTCGAACCAGAACGCGGTGACGTAGAACACAACGACGTGATGAAAAAACTAAGTTCAATGCTTTCAAGCATGCGTCGACTTGATTCTGAGCATGCGGGGGATTTTGGTCCGAAGGTTTGTGTACTAACCATCGAACATGTCCGACGGACAGGTTTCCAGCGGACATGTTTTCAAGCATGTTTGGAAATTTTTGTCCGCTGAAAAACGGTCCGATAGGCAGTACACACGATCGAACATGTCCGCTGAAACTGGTCTACGGACCAGTTTCAGCGGACATGTTCGATCCTGTGTACGCGGCCTAAAACTTTGGTCTAACGGACAACAGTCTGATGGGCCGTACACACCATCAAACTGGTCCGATGAAACTGGTCTGCTGACCAGTTTCATCAGACATGTCTGATCGTGTGTACAGGGCCTAGGACTTATATAAATGTATCTACCTTAAAGCAGAGGTTTACCCAAAAATCAACTTTCTGCCACTAGATCCAGCATTCTGCTGACATCTGCAGTATGCTGGATTTTTTTTTTTTTGTACTTATCGTTTTAGCATGCTTTCTTCTCCGGCTCTGAGCGGGGAATCCTGCGGGGAGTAGGCGTTCCTAAATCAAGCGCAGTTGATTGACGGGCTTGGATAGCGCGTCACGCCTTCTGAAAATAGTGACACTCGGCTGTTTACGGCGCTATACGGCGCCTGCCGTATAGAGCTGACTGCGCAGGCGCTGTAAATTGCCGAGTGTCAATTTGGCTATTTTCGGAAAGGCGTGACGCGCTATCCAAGCCTGTCAATCAACTACGCTAGATTTAGGAACGCCTATACCCGGAAGGAATACGCCGCTCGGTGCCGGAGAAGAAAGACCGCTAAAACGATAAGTACAATAAAAAAAAAACAGCATACTGCAGATGTCAGCAGTATGCTGGATCTAGTGGCAGAAAGTTGATTTTTGGATGAACCTCCACTTTCCCATTGCGGCGGGAGCCGCGCTAGCGGTATAGCGCTGCTAAAAATAGCGCCGCTATACCGTTGGATTTGCAACGAGTTACGGGTATTAACCCCTGCTAGCGGCCGTGAAAGGGTTAATACCTCCCGCAATGCGCCTCTATAGAGGCGCATTGCAGGCGGTATTGCCGCGGTTTTCCATTGTTTTCAATAGGAAGGATCGGTAAAGGAGCGGTATACACGCCGCTCCTCTCACCGCTCCAAAGATGCTGTTGACAGGAGATTTTTTTTCTCTCTCGCCAGCGCATCGCCTCAGTGCTTTCACATTGAGGTTGCTTGGCAGGAGTTTTTCAGGCGGTATAGCAGCGCTATTTTTAGCGCTGTACCGCCTGAAAAACTCCTCAATGTGAAAGGGGTCTTATGAACAGCCTGGATTACTACATACACAAAACAGAGTAAACGCAATTTAAACCACATGGGCTCTCATGAAGTTTTCATGAATATTGTGGTACACCAATAACAGCAAATATCAAATGATACTATATCGGGGAATGTTTTTATATTGAGCTTTCTTGGCTTGCTGTGATGGTCTGGTTGTGGTGTTCCGTGTTGGGTCCATGTGGTCGCTGTGTGCCATTTGTGGTGCTATGTGTTAGTTTTGTTGTGTTCTCCTCTTTCTGCAGCTTGTTGGTCAGCTGTGAACTTTTAGCTGGGTGTGTTGTTTCACCCTGATGGGTGTTTCTTTGTACCCAGTTTAGTATTAGGTCATCTGTGATGTCACCGAGGTACCAGAAGTGACAAATCCAGCGGCAGGGGCAATTGCGCTTGAAAGGGGGGGTGCAGCAGAAGGAAGGAGTTGAGCATCCTGCTGTCATACACGTGCAGAACTGGTTTATGACAGACCTATGAAAATCACCATGAATCTTGGTTCTGAAGAAGCTGACCTGTTCTGAGAAACACTTAGGCCGCATACACACGACCAAATAAATCTGATCAACTCGGTCTGACAGACCGTTTTGAACGGATTTGTCTGCTGGGGTATATTGGTTTGATCGTGTACACACGATCAAACCAAAATCCCACGATCAAACCAAAAGCGCGGTGACGTGGTGGTGACGCCGCCACGTCACCAGGAAGTAAAACACTTCCGTGCATGCGTTGAATCCATTCGACGCATGCGCGGGCAGATATGTCTGCTGGTTAGCGTACTAACCAGCAGACATGTTGGACGGACGGGTTCCCAGCAGACAGATTTTAAAGCATGCTTTAAAATCTGTCTGCTGGAAAAACCCATCTGTCCGCCCGTACACACGATCGAATCTATCTACTGATAGAGCAGATAGATTCGATCGTGTGTACGCGGCCTTAGACCTGTAGCGTGTCTCATACGTATTATGGTGGTGATAGGCTGATGTATATTTTAAAGGGTCACTAAAGTCAGGGATTTAAAAAAAAAAAAATAACAAACATGTGATACTTACCTCCACTGTGCAGTTCGTTTTGCACAGAGTGGCCCGGAAACCTGTCTTCTGGGGTCCCTCGGCGGCTGTCTGGGCTCCTCCTCGCAAAAGCTTTCCTTATTCATGCGAGGGCGCTCGCATGGAGGAAAGCTTTTGCGAGCGCGCTCCCGTGATACAGCGGTGGCCATAGCCGCCGACTGTATCACTCGGCTCCGCCCCCCAGCGCGCCGCGTCATCCGCCCTGATTGACAGCAGCGCTAGCCAATGGCTGCGCTGCTATCAATCCGCCCAGCCTAGCCAATCAACGGCCAGGCTGGGAACCGAAGAGGACGACGTGGACGCGCCCGGGAGATTCGAACAGTCAGGTAAGTACAACGGGGGCTCGGGGGGGGCCGGTGCTGCTAGATGTTTTTTTACCTTCATGCATAGGATGCATGAAGGTAAAAAAACTTGTACCTTTACAACCCCTTTAAAGTTGCCCCTTGGAACGTGTGTGTGTGTGTGTATTTTTTTTTTTTTTTATGTTCTATTAAGATAATTAAGGAAAATGCAAAGTAAAAATAGATCCCAGCATTAATATGTGATGGGGATATGGTAAAGGTACATTTTGAACAAGAAAACCCAATAGATTGACATTTGGCTCTATTTGGTCCTGTATATAGAGGATGGGTAAGTGGGTCCAGCTCGTAGGGATGCAATGTTCAGTTATAGTAGCATAATGCTTCTAGGATGAGCTAGCCACGAAGACCAGTGTTTAAAGTAAAGTTCCACCCAAAAGTGGTACTTCCGCTTTAAGCACTCCTTGCCCCCCTTACATGCCATTTGGCATGCCATTTTTATGGGGGGGGGAGTAGGTACCTTCTTTTTAGTGGGACTTCCTGTCCCACTTCCTCTTCTTGACCAGATAGGCGGCGAATCCTCTGGCCCTAGGCGGCCGAGACGGCGTAGCAGAGAGAAGTGGTAGAGAAGCAAGGCCCAGAACGCCCACATGGCCGTACCGTGGGACAGGTAAGTGTCTATTTATTAAAATTCAGCAGCTGCACTTTTTGTGTTTTAATACTTTATTTTTGTCAATTAACAAAATGGAAAATAAATGAAGAGAGATCAAAATCAAATTAATACAGTTGAACCCTCGGATTACGCGCATAATCCGTTCCAGGAGTATGCTCGTAATCCAAAGTACTCTCATATCAAAGCGAGTTTTCCTATTGAAGTCAATGGAATCGAAAATAATTTGTTCTGCATTGACGTCAATGAGATGCAATACCGAATGCGTCCAGAGATGGGGGGTGTCAGAGAGCGAAAACGTCCGAAAAGGCCCAAGGACACTTTTTCCTGCGCCCCCGTACCTCAGGCCAAATGAGGTACTGCAGGCCAATGTTCTGCTTTTCTCGGCTCCTGCGCTGCCATACCTCAATCCAAATGATTTTTGGCTCTGCTCGGCTTCTACGTCCTCGTACCTCAGGCCAAATGAGGTACTGCTGGCCTATTTAGCTTGAATTCTTATTGTCTCGCAAATCGAGTCAGAAATGAAAAAAAAAAAGTTGCTTGCAAATCGAAACAATCTCAAACCACGTTACTCTTA
This sequence comes from Rana kukunoris, assembly GCA_029574335.1. Lineage (NCBI taxonomy): Eukaryota > Metazoa > Chordata > Amphibia > Anura > Ranidae > Rana > Rana kukunoris. The sequence continues at coordinate 47,648,306 of CM056060.1, forward strand.
AACCAAGGTTTCACTGTATATGGTGTGACCATCTTTTGCCTATAACCAAATCAATTCCTCTAGGTACATTTTCACACCGTTTTTGAAGGAACTTGGCAGGTAAATTAATCCAGACATCTTGAAGAACTAACCACAGGTCTTCTGTGAATGTAGGCTGTCTGTCTCTTTATGTGATCCTAGAAAGACTTGATGTTAAAGCGGAGTTCCACCCATAAAACCACTTTCTTTCATCCCATCCAGCATACTGGCGTCAGCGCCAGTATGCTGTTTTTTTTTTTTTTTTTAATCCATGTACTTGCTTTATAATAGATCATTTAATTTTGGGCGCACCGCGGTGTATGTCGCCGCTATAAGGCGTCACGCCTTCTGGAAACAGCTGACTAGCGTTCGGCTCTTCTCGGCGCCTGCGCACAGACCCAGGAGCTGACTGCGCAGGCGCCGTAAATAGCCGGTCCTAGTTCGGCTTTTTTCGGAGGGCGTGACGCGGCTATATACGGCGCCTGCGCAGTCAGCTTCTGGGTCTGTGCGTAGGCGCCGAGAAGAGCCGAACGCTAGTCGGCTGTTTCCGGAAGGCGTGACGCCTTATAGCGGCGACATACACAGCGGTGCACCCAAAATTAAATGATCTATTATAAAGTAAATACATGGATTAAAAAAAAAAAAAAAAAAAACAGCATACTGGCGCTGACGCCAGTATGCTGGATGGGGTGAAAGAAAGTGGTTTTAAGGGTGGAACTCCGCTTTAAAATCAGGGCTCTGCGGGGGCCAAACCATCACTTCCAGGACTCGTTATTCTTCTTTACCCTACATAATACATTAAGGGCCACTCACATGCCTTCCTGGTGGTATGGCTTGATGGACTTTGTTTTTAGATTTACCAAAACAATATAATATAAGGTCAAACCTAAACACTTTTAAATTGTATGCAATCAGGTAAGCCCTTGCACTACATAGTTAAAGGTAAATCTAAAGGAAATTGAACAAGAAAATTGTATAATGTATGGCCAGCCTTAGTATCTGCCTACATTTCTCAGAATTGAGGACAATGTAGATCCTGGCGAAAACTCCAACTCCATTTGCAGAAGTGCAGCCGCAAACTTGCAAAGAACGTCCACCATGTTTCACTGTAGCCTGCAGACACTCATTATTGTACCACTTTCCAGCCCTTTGGCAAACTGCCTCCTGCTACAACCAAATGTTAAATTAAAACTTTTTCACAGTGTGAGCATGTATGTGTGTGTGTGTGTGTATATATATATATAATCTCTCAGTATAATTATAATGTGTGTGTGTAAAGTAGTGAGTGTGCAGCTTGTAAAACAGAATTAATTTGCTGTCCCCTCAAAATAACTCAACACACAGCCATTAATGTCTAAACCGCTGACAAAAAGGTGAGTACACCCCTAAGTAAAAATGTCCAAATTGGGCCCAAATATTTTGTGTGGCCACCATTATTTTCCAGCACTCTTGGGCATGGAGTTCACCGAAGCTTCACAGGTTGCAACTGGAGTCCTCTTCCGCTCCTCAATGCAAGAGAGAGAGAAGAAAAAAAAAGAGATGCATGCCTTCTTTGTAAATCCAGGAAGTGAACAGGCAGTATCTTCAACTGCCTACAGTTAACTACTTGCCGACCAGCCGCTCCAGTTCTACGGCGGCAGGTCAGCTCCCCTGCGAGAAAGCCCGCAGCTCTACGTCGGCTCTCAAAGCGGCCACTAGGGGCGCGTGCACATGCGCGCGACCCCCGCTCGCCCCTGACTCCCGTGCGCTTGCCCGGCGGGTGCGATCGCCGACGGGCACCCGCGATTGCTCGTTACAGAGCGAGGACCAGGAGCTGTGTGTGTAAACACATAGCTCCCGGTCCTGTCAGGGAGAGAAATGCTGATCTTCTTCAATGTATGAACAGAAGATCAGTCATTTCCCTCAGTCAGTCTACCCCCCCCCCCCATACAGTTAGAACACACCCAGGTTACACATTTAACCCCTTCCCCGTCCCCTAGTGTTAACCCCTTCACTGCCAGTGGCATTTTTATAGTAATCAATGCATTTTTATAGCACCGATCGCTCTAAAAATGGCAATGGTCCCAAAAATGTGTCAAAAGTGTCCACCATAATGTCGCAGTACTGGAAAAAATCGCTGATCGCCGCCACTACTAGTAAAAAATATATATTAATAAAACTGCCATAAAACTACCCCCTATTTTGTAAACGCTATAACTTTTGCGCAAATCAATCAATAAACATTTATTGCGATATTTTTTCTTTTTTTTTACGAAAAATATGTAGAAGAATACGTATCGGCCTAAACTGAGGAAATGTTTTATTTTTTTATATGTTTTTGGGGGATATTTATTATAGCAAAAAGTTAAAAAAATATTATTATTTTTTTCAAAATTGTCACACTATTTTTGTTTATAGCGCAAAAACTAAAAACCGCAGAGGTGATCAAATCCCACCAAAAGAAAGCTCTATTTGTGGGAAAAAAAGGACGGCAATTTTGTTTCGGAGCCACGTCGCACGACCGCGCAATTGTCAGTTAAAGCGACACAATGCCGAATCGCAAAAAGTGCTCTGGTCTTTGACCAGCAGTATGGTCCGAGGGTTAAGTGGTTAAAGTGGAGGGAGATTTCTGTAGCATATTTGGCAAGTACAGAATCACAGTATATATAAAAATAATATGCAAAGTGGTTGCAGGGAAGCTTTAGAATGGCAAAGATGTTTTTATTACAAATTATATGAGCAGACTGCAGTTCCTCTTTAAAGAAACCTGGAGGCTGATTTCAATATATTCCGAATTATTGATCTAGAACAAGCATGCAGAAAATTAATCTCAACTCTTCATCTGCATGCTTTTTCCAAGTCAAAAGAAAACTTTTGCATCACCAAGACGGTTTACTAAATAGCATTCGGAGAAAATGTGCACTGATGTCCTAAAATGTATACTGTCTAGGCTGTAGGATGTTCTCTGGCCATGTGTCATGCCAGAGAATTATTTTGGCTTGGTGCATTGCAGACAGGATGGGATGTGATAGGAAATATTCACAATTGAGGAAAAATCAGTTTTAGACACTTGTCCCCATTGAAAAATATCCCCTCTATTATTCTGGGGATAACTGTAATGGTTTGAATTTTCCATCACATTCTGTTCTAGTGAAAATGTTAGGACAATGAGTAGTAGAGGAAAAAGATCTCCTCTCCAGTAGGGATGGTCCCGATGTTCATGTCAAATGTAAGGTCTACGAACAAACGAAACATATGGGGCAATCGCAGCAAGTTCACCAGCTGAGGGGTGCCCCATAATGCACTGCTGAATGGCCAAAGCATGCACCTGACCTGTATGCTTTGGCCAATCACTGTGTGATGCCCTGTGAGAGCCATGATTGGCCAAAGGCAGGGTGTCTTTGGCCAATTATGGTTCAGGGGCTAAGACGACAACCCACACGGCGGCCGTATATAGTAAATAAATAGAGATTAGGCTCTCAGTGTAGTGTATATAGTGTAGTATGTGTGTATTGTGACAGGAAGTCAGGTAAATCTGTGTGTGTTGTCCCAGATGGAAGATACTTTTCTGCCTTGTGTAGACAATACATGAATTACTATTGGGCGTCGGCTGTAGAAATGGCCAGAGAGGTTTGGGAAGTTAGAAGCCTTCAGCTGTTCAAAATGAAGCAATTCAAGCCCCTATAAATAAAGCCTAAGGATAACGTCTGATTGCTGGATCCTGAGGCTTTGGGAGGGCAGGAGCAGTCACAAACACTTCTGAAAAGGTGAGGTGCTGATGGATATTTCTGTGTGCGAAATATCAAAGAGACTTTTTTGTTGTTTTCTGCTGTAGGACCAGCAGTGTCTGCCCAGCAGTAGGCTGTGCCAGACTCCATAGGTAGGTTCCTGTGTTGGGAAGGTAGATGCCCCAAGTGGCAAGAGTTTCATTTATGTTTTGTTTTGTTTATGCTGTTTTGATGCTTGCACGTGTATCCCACAAGATGGAAAAATAAACCGTATCATTTGTTTTCAGTCATCCTCAAGTGCCTTTTTGTACAGTTCAGCGTGTAGTGAACCCATCCAGGGGGTCACACACACCCGCTACCGAGTTAATCCCTCACAGTATATATAATACATTGCAGAGTATATAGTGCAGTCCGTGTAGTGTGTGTGTGTAAAATGTATAGTGCAGTCAGTGTAGTTTATATATAATAAAGTGCAGGGTATATAGTGCAGTGTAGAGTAGATAATATAGTGTACTGAAGTGGTTAAGGGGGCCCTATGACAGAAATTTGAAAAAAAAATGGCATGGGTCCCCCAAATCCATAAGACCCTTTATCCGAGCATGCAGCCTGGCAGGCCAGGAAAGGGAGGGGATGAGACAGCGCCCCCCCTCCTGAACCATAACAGCCCGCTTGCCCTCAACATGGGGAGGGTGCCCCCAAAGCACATTGTCCCCATGTTGATGGAGACGAGGGCCTTTTCCCAACAACCCTGCGGTGATTGTCGGGGTCTGCAGGGGGGGACTTATCAGAATCTGGAAGCCCCCTTTAACAAAGGGGGCCCTCAGATCCAACCCCCCCATGAGAATGGGTATCTGGTACATTGTACACCTACCAAGTCACCTAAAAAAGTGTCAAAGTAAAAACCACAAGAGACAGGTTTTTGACAATTCCTTTATTAAAAAAAAAGTGTCCCGCGATGTCCATCCCTCTTCAATCACGCTGCCCGGCAGACCCGAAAAATAGAAACTATTAAAGCTCCACCTCCATGGGAGGCCTTCCAATGACTGCTTCGTCTTTTGGCTTTAACAGCAGTTATATAGATGAGGACCTGGCCACTCAGTGATGTAACCATGTGACCCCACTTTTCGCCGAGCATCCCGTCGGGAAGCTCGTCGAGCCAAAAAGAGAGCATGCTCTCTATTTCCACGTTGTTCTATGGGGAAATTTGGCTCAACAAGCTTTTCGACAGCTGAACGGGAACCTCGACAGGCGGAACGATGAGTTTAGCCCGGCGAGTTCCTCGGTCGTGTGTACGCGGCCTGAGACTCGACTGTATTCCTTATCAACATTAAGCGATAATAACAGATATGGTAGAAAAAAAACAAAGAAAATACAACAGTTGTATCTCACAAATAGGATCCTAACCACCAAACATAGCCGGAGGAAAGGACTATTCACCACGACACCCCTCGTTTTCTATCACCATCGACAATGCTGGTACTTGGCAATTGGCCATTTAGAAACCGGTGCTCTGTCATGGGGTGTGGACATAGTCCTTAGCCCTTGTGTAAGCTCCCACAAGGATTTATTTACTGCTCACACATGGCAGCATAGTAGTGTAGTGGGTAGCACTTTTCACCTAGCAGTAAAAAGGGTTGCTGGTTCAAATCCTACTACCTGCCTGGAGTTTGCATGTTCTCCCTGTGCCTGTGAGGGTTTCCTCCGGGTACTCCGGTTTTCTCCTACACACCAAAGACATGCAAAGTTAATTGGCTTATGTCTAAAATTGTCTCTAGTATATGAATGTGAGTTAGGGACCTTAGATTGTAAGTTCCTTGAGGGTAGGGACTGATGTGAATGTAAATGTAAAGCGCTGTGTAAATTGACGGCCCTATATAAGTACCTGAAATGGTAATAATAATAAAGGTAGAGGAGCAAATGAAAGTCAGCAGCCTCAGGACAGATATCTTCTATAAGGGCCACATAAAAAAGACTTACTAATATCTGAGTGGATATCTGGTATTGTTGAAAGTTTGCAGATGCCCAGACATCATCATGGAGCACCAACTGAGAATGCCTACTGTAAGTAATCAGCATGTGTATATGCACCTTTTGAAGGATTGTATACTCTATATTCAGGCTGCACATTGTTTATTTTGGTGCCATTACGTTACGTGTACTAACACTGTGTTTAGTGTTCCCCTACCATAAAAAACATGCATAACTGGTTGCTGACCGCCCGCCGTCATATTACTGCGGGAAGTCGGCTCTGCTGGGCGAGAGCCCGTAGCTATACGTCCGCTACTTTGCGGCCACTAGGGGGCGTGTGCGGCGCGCGCATCCCCGCTCGCCCCCGAGTCCCGCGTGTGCCTGGCGGGTACGATCGCCGCCGGGCACAAGCGATCGCTCGTTACAGTGCGAGGATCGGGAGCTTTGTGTGTAAACACAAAGCTCCCGGTCCTGTCAGCGGGGGAAACGCTGATCTTCTGTTCATACAATGTATGAACAAGAGATCAGTGATTTCCCCTAGTGAGGCCACCCCCCATACAGCTAGAACACACCCAGGAACACACTGAACCCCTTACCTGCTCTAGTGATAACCACTTATATAAATTAAATATATAAATAAAAATGCCATAAAATTACCCCCTATTTTGTAAACGCTATAACTTTTGCGCAAACCAATCAATAAACGCTAATTGCGATTTTTTTTTTTTTTTTTTTTTTACGAAAAATATGTAGAAGAATACGTATTGGCCTAAACTGAGGAAAAAAAAATGTTTTTTTATATAATTTTTGGGGGATAATTATTATAGCAAAATGTAAATATTGAATGTTTTTCAAAATCGTCGCTCTATTTTTGTTTATAATGTTAATATTATGTAAATAAAAACCGCAGAGATGATCAAATACCACCAAAAGAAAGCTCTATTTGTGGGAAAAAAAGGACACCAATTTTGTTTGGGAGCCACGTCGCACGACTGCGCAATTGTCAGTTAAAGCGACGCAGTGCCGAATCACAAAAAGTGCTCTGGTCATTGGGGGGTTAAGTGGTTAATGTACATGTTTATGCTGTATCAGTTTACTGTAAGTTGGTTGTAAATCATTGTCTCGATTCAACTGTATATAGTCATTTACACAAATGTGTCCTTTTTCAGTTACTGTGAAGATGACAGATCAAAGTATGATGAATGAAAAGTCACTGTCCCCGTCGGATTCCATTTCAAATGAATGCAGCAACATTCCCATAGCAGAAAATGACACATCTGTAAAGGTAATGTAGAATACTTTTACTGGGGAAAGAAATGAGGTACCGCTCATACTTGGCCACGGACGGGCATACTTTTGTTTGCCAACCTTCTTCAGAAAAAAGTGTGTGTGTGTGTGTGTGTAAAATTATATATAATATACAGTATTGCCAAAAGTATTGGGACACCTGCCTCTTTACACGCACATGAATTTTAATGGCATCCCAGTTTTAGTCCGTAGGGTTCAATTTTGAATTGGCCCACCCTTTGCAGCTATAACAGCTTCAACTCTTCTGGGAAAGGCTGTCCACAAGGTTTAGGAGTGTGTCTATGGGAATGTTTGACCATTCTTCCAGAAACGCATAGGTGAGGTCATCTATTGACGCCCTCCCTGCAAAGTAGGTCCACGCTGTAGCCGTCATTTGGCTATAGCGTGGACGGGAAGGGGTTAAGAAAGTAATTAACAATAGCAGCCCCTGCTATTTTTTTTTTGATGGGTTATGACAGGAAATTAAAAGAGGTACCTAATGGCCCAACTCTTCCATCTAACCACCATTTTTTTCCTGTCCTCAGGGATAGAATCTGCATACTCCAGAGAGGATTTTTTTTGCTTAGCAGCTACAAAGTCTTTCCTATTGCTGACAGAGATTCACCAACCTGAAGGTGGTCATTTGTGAGACTACAGGAATACCATGGCACTGAAGAGGATTTTCCCTCTGCTAGTCAGTCCTTTCTTTCAGGTGGTGGACACTAAAGTGTAATGACTCCATCTGGTAAATGGGCCGGAAGAGGAGGTAGCATATGCATATAGCATGTTCTGGGTTCCAGGTTGGTCTTCCTGCTATTCATACCAGGGGACATAGAACAATACAGGAATCCACAGATTGCAGAGTTTTAGCCATCTGCATTCTGTGTGAATGATCTATTCTGCTAGTTCCCACCTTAGTCCTGACATTTATAAATGCAGAAACCTGCTATATCAAGTATTTCATTTTCTGCTCTGAACCTGAGGGGCAGGGACCAGCTCTGGCCAATTTAAAGTGGATGTAAACCCTCACATATATCCAGTGAAGCGAACAGCTTTAGATGAAACAGACATGAAACAAATCTCCCTACATAAGTTTGATTGGAGTAACAGCTGATTGGAGGAAAGGCACACCCTCACTCTCATTTGTAGAGACTTTCAACTCCGTCCCTAGAATCGTTGAGCACGCTGCTAATCTATTTATAGCATCCTCCCCAATACAAAACTCAGGCTGCTTTTATCATATGTGATGGAAACCTTGTCAGGAGTTATCATGCTGATAACAGAAGAACGGAGCAGGAGAAAGCTATGGGACATAGTGCTTTAAAGAAAGATAAAAAAACACTACAGGTCCAGTATATGTGCCCAGCTCAAATTTCATGAATCTGGTTTACATCCACTTTAATTTTTAATATTTTTTTTTATCTGCCTTTACCTACCTTTGTAACCTTGATAAAAATGTATTCTCCCTTGATGCTTTGTGTCAGGGAAACGAGATGGCAGAAGCAAAGTATAGGGCAAGTTATTAAGTTCAATATTATGCTTTACTCCATAGTTATGCATGGTGACATGAAAAGTTTTTATCCTCCTGTCAGGTACTTGGGTAATCTCCTGCCTCAGACCTTATTTCACACTAAATTTCCTAACAAATACTTATGGAATTTACGGGAGAGACATGTTCAACTTTTTAATACTAGGCGTGCCAAAAAAAATCTGGTTTGATGCACCTTATGCTGCTTGAGCTGCTTCTAACAATTGATTCTACTGTGGACAAGGTAAATGTTTTTGTAGTAGCAATTGTCTAGCACCGTGTTTCTCAACCTTTTTCGGTCAAAGCACCCATTAAAAACTGTAGACAGTCTTGAGGCATCCCATTCTAAAATGTAAAAACGAGTCTGAGGCCGCGTACACACGAGGAGACATGTCCGATGAAAACGGTCCGCGGACAGTTTTCATCGGACATGTCTCCTGGGATATTTTGGTCTGATGTGTGTCCACACCATCAGACCAAAATCCCTGCGAACAGAGAACGCGGTGACGTGGCGGTGACGGTGAAGCCGCGACGTCCTTAAACCAGGAAGTAAAATCAATTCGACGAATGCGGAGATTTCGGTCCGCTGGTTAGGCGTACTAACCAGCGGACATGTCCGACGGACAGGTTTCCAGCAGACAAGTTTCTTAGCATGCTAAGAAACTTTTGTCCGCTGGAAACCTGTCCACTAGGCCGTACACACGATCAAACATGTCCCCGGAAACTGGTCTGCGGACCAGTTTCAGCGGTCATGTTCGATCATGTGTACGCGGCCTAATAGTTTTAGATAACAAAGCAACATCCACACAAGTAGGACACCCAACATTATTGGGGATTCATTCTTCCAAAGCAAATACTTTTGCAAACTGGTACTGACTAATATTACAATGTTTCTCTTCTCCCCCACTTTTTCTCCATCATTCAGCTTCAGTATGTGACCCCAACACTGATGGAGAGGGGCAGGAGAGGAGGATACAAGGATGCTGTGCAACTGACTGACATGCTCAATATCAGCTGATGATGCTATAGGTCATTAGGACGCCGGCAGCTACAAGGTTGTGATGGTGCACAATGAAAACCTGTGGCTTTGTGTGATTTAAAAAGCATTTTTAATTTTCCAGGCGCCGGCTTGTATACAATTTTTGGGCAATTTATTGGCATTCTGCCCCTGAAGAAACCTCAAGGCACCTTGGTTGAAAAAAGCTGGTCTAGCACATTACTGTGAGAGAGGTTAAATTTTTCTTAGTCAGTGCATGCTCTTTCAATGATTTTATAATTTTATAAAATGGTAAGAATTGAGAATAGTTAAAATGAAAACTTAAATCTTTTTGTTCCCAGGGTGTGTTTGGTCAGAATAACTCTTACACACGATCAGACCGGTCCGATGAAACTGGTCCGACGGATCGTTTTCATCGGACCAGGCTGAAGTGGTCTGATGTGCGTACACACGATCAGACCAAAAATCCGTTTAGACCAGAACGCGGTGACGTAGAACACAACGACGTGCTGAAAAAAGGAAGTTCAATGCTTCCAAGCATGCGTCGACTTGATTCTGAGCATGCGCAGGTTTTTGGTCCGATGCTTTGGCGTACTAACCATCGAATCTATCTGACAGACAGGTGTCCGTCGGACAGATTTTAAAGCAAGTTTTAAAACTTTCTTCCGACGGACAACTGTCCGATGGGCCGTACACACCATCGAATTGGTCCGATGAAACTGGTCTGCAGACCAGTTTCATCGGACAGGTCTGATTGTGTGTACGCGGCCTCAAAGAGGAAGTAAACACACTTTTGCAGAAAAAACAAAAAACACCACTTGCAAGACAAAGGCATAATAAGCTGGTATGCATAGCATACCAGCTCATTATGTAATACTCACCTCAGATTGAAGCCCCCGCAGCTGTCCTTGTACACCAATTGGGGGGCCGACATCTCTCCCAGGAGTTACTTCTGGGTATCGAGGCTTCGGAGCTGTGATTAGCCGGAGCCGCGATGAGCTGCCAGTCATGGGACTGTCTCCTTTAGGAACGGCACAATCGGCGTTGCTAAAGTGCGCCTGCGCTGTTGTCTACGGAGCATGTGCCGTAGACATCGGCTCCCATCATTTTTGTAAATATCTCCTAAACCGTGGAGGTTCAAGAGATATTTCAAGCACCTACAGGTGAGGCCCCGTACACACGAACGAGCTTCTCGGCAGAATCCAGCGAGAAGCTCGCTGGGAGACATATTCTGCCGAGAAAAACGGTCGTGTGTACACTTTCGACGAGCGTCCCGTCGGGAAGCTCGTCGAGCCAAAATAGAGAGCAAAATAGAGAGCCGCGTACACACGTCCGTCGTCGGGCTAAACTCATCGTTCCGCCCGTCGAGGTTCCCGATGAGCGGTCGAAAAGGTCGTCGAGACAAATTTCCTCATTGAACAACGAGGAAATAGAGAACATGCTCTCTATTTTGGCTCGACGAGCTTCCCGACGGGACGCTCGTCGAAAGTGTACACACGACCGATTTTCTCGGCAGAATATGTCTCCCAGCGAGCTTCTCGCTGGATTCTGCCGAGAAGCTCGGTCGTGTGTACGGGGCCTAAGTCTTAATCTAGCTTTACCTGTAGGAAAAAGTGGTTGTAAAAGGTTTACAACCATTTTAAGTCTGACTTGGGACATAATCAGCATGGAGAGTCTATGTTCTCTATATATTTGCATTGGCTTTAGATGGGTGCTTTAGTTTCCTCCCAGGATCCAAAACCATTGTTCTACTTTAATTGTTTTCCACCCAAATTGTTTCTAATGTATGTGAGATTAAGGGCATTCAATTGTGAGATCCTTCAGGGCAGAGAGACTGATGTAAATGGTCTGTGTACTCTGTAAAATACTGCATGTCAACACTATATAACGAAATATGTATTTATTTTTAATAATAATAATAATCATGAGTATTTTCAAAGCTCCTATTGATCACTAAGCAGACACTATGGCTAATAAGACTCTAGAGCAGGGGTGCCCAACCTTTTGAAGAGAGGGCCACTTAAGTGACTTGGTAATTGGTCACGGGGCCACAATAAGTGGAGCGGACAGAAGACAGATCCGTGTCCGCTCTGTATATGCAGAGCGGACATGGACACAGCCCAACTCCCTTAGTGGCCTAATGCATCTCTATATGCTTAAGTGATATGATGTAGAGAACCCCCAAACTCCTGTTTGCGTGGAGTGATGCCTAGGGTCCCATACTGATAATCACTTGAATATTGGAATCGTTAAGTCCATGCTATAGTTTTAAACGCTAAGCTCTGGTCGCATGCTGTAATGCGTCCATCCTTAGTAACTCAACACCTTTCTTTATGTGAGAGAGAGATGATGTAGAGAACCCCCAAACTCCTGTTTGCGTGGAGTGACGCCTGGGGTCCAATACTGAATTCTCACATAGAGAACTGCATTGAAGTCTTTGCTAACTGCAGTTGTGGTTCACTCCGTTCACCAGAGCTGTTACAAGTAGGATCAAAGTAGACTTTTTGTCGTACCAGTTAAGATGGCTCCCATAGGGAGCGTTTGTCGTCCCAGCGTGAACCCGGCAGGAATATTACCACACATTTCCCCCTCAGTTGTCCTTCTTCATGGATGTGGCAGATGAGTACATAGTGCAGCAAATTCTTGACTTCAGATTTCCAAAATTGTTTGTCCTGAAAAGCCTATTAATCTGAGCAGCATTCTTCTTCTTGGGTCTTCAAGATGGACTTACACGCTGACGTATTTCTCAGATTTACAGCAATCAAAAAACCAAGGGGCCCTAAGAGGGTTTATTGTGATAGGTCAGTCCCAGTGTTCTTTACTCTAGCAGCGTGCATGAAACACCTTTTTTGTGTCTGCAACTATCAGTGACCTCATCGAGAACTTCCTCTTCCTGTGCTGCCTATTCTTACTGATTCACACCTTAAGTGTTTCAAAGATGTGAGCTTGTGTTGTACTGTGGTTTATATTAGTACTACAATGCCAAGAACCTCTTGTGCACCTGTGAACAATTTCTCGAAATGGCATTGTAACGGTTACCACCGTTTACGACCTTCCATCCACCCAAGACGGCTTATCCGACACACCAACAAACCAGCAGACACGATCCATTCCATTTCCCAGAATAACGAGACTCAGCTCTGTTCTCTAGTTCCAAAATGAATGAATGCTTTAATGGTTTCTTAGCTTGCTTATATATCCATTACAAAATATTAAAGTTAATCACAGGAACAATGAAATCTCCACCCCCCTTCACACCATGGGGGTGCTTCAATCACATACTTTTTAGATAGACACCCTGGCACCGAACCTGGCAAGACACATTCCTAGATAATGACATCAGTGGAGTTAATTACTAATTGTAACAGAATGTGTTACCCAGACAGCCTGAAAGGAGACTTCTGACCCTTTTGACTTAATCAGTTACAACACAGTATTGGCATCACACAATAGAACATGGTATGTCTTTCAATCCACATCTTTAGACAGACGTCTGTTTCCGACAGAAAGGTGTTTACACCTCATAATTAAAAGGCTTTAAACAGTGTTATCACACAATAGAAAGGTCTAGGAGCAGGCCTGAATTAACACCTCTACAGCCTTACACAATGGACAATTAGTCTATTGACCTGGTTGGGGGTCAGAATAAAATCACCTGTAATATCTCAAGACATCCTGGAATATGAACTACCAGTAATGTCCCATCTTCTGCAATACATAAATTATGATTTATTAGCCACCCTATGCCCAAAAGGGGCACAGGGTGCACTTAGACCCAAGAGTTATTAGTGACGCTGACACAGGAGTACCTCTCATCCTTCCAAAGTCTCTGGTTGTCACGGGTCATTTCGTTACAGGCATATAAGGTAAGGTGACCAGAATTTTTAAATGCAATCCGGGGACATATTTTTTATTTACTAGTAATGGCGGCAATCAGGGACTCTCTGCCCATCGCTACCGCTGCCCGCATCACAGCCTGTCAGGTCTTACTCTTCGTGTCCCGGCTACTACTGGGTGGGGAGCAGAGGAAGATCACTCCACCAGGGAAGGCAATGAGATAAGCAGGCAGGTGACTGGCTGGGATTTGAGCCAATGCAGAAGAACATGCGAGCGGAGCAGAATGGGCATTCACCCGAAACTGAAGAAATATTCTCGTCATTTCGACCAGCACATGATCATCAGAAAGGGGCACAGATAATGGAAAGAAATAGACCCCACTAAGCTAGTAGGAGTGGCGGAGCAGGGGTGTAATTTAGATTTTTTTCTTCAAAAATGCACTGACTGTCTTTGAAATTGCCTAGGCCCCTGTTCAAATCCAATCTGGGGACAAAGCTAGGGACAGAGTTGGTCTCAGACAGTATCCTCAATCCGGGGACTGTCCCCAGAAACCGGGGATATCTGGTCACCCCCAATATAAGAAAGGACCAGTCAGATTCCTGAGAAAAATAAAGTGCTTCGAGTTCTTTAGCTCTTATATTTATTCTATGTTCTGTGTACTATGCCTACTTCCAGTTCTTTGTACATGCGACCTGTACAACGTTCTAAACAGAGGATCCATCTCCAAATCTGGTACATTACAAAATTCTGCTGAAACTTCTAAAAGAAAATAGTATTTGTTTTAGCAGCCAGTCGGAGGAAAGAACAAATATTTCTTGCACTACTAAAACAACCCTCAGGCCCTTGTCACATTAGTTATTATTATTATTTTTAGGTCTATCTCATTACTGCAGTCTTCAGAAGGTACTTGAAAAAGGATAGCTATAAGCTTGACAACCAAGAGTTTTGCTTGTACAGATAAAAAAAATTACCCTCATTGGGTATCCTTTCCACAATCTTCACACAAGTTGAATATTTTATAAGACTTTTTTTTTCTGTATGAGGTGTATAATCTGATCCTGCTTCTTATGATGATGTGGCTTGATCTTAGGACTCCTTTCACATTGGAATCATTTTTTGGGCGCTTTAGCGCTTGAAAAAAGCCTCATCTTCAATCCCAGTGTGTCAAAAAAAGTCCTGCAAGCAGCTTCTTTGAGGCTCTTTAGGGGCGGTGTAAATCAATGGGCAGTGGTGCTTTACAGGTGCTTTTAACCCTTTATTCGGCCACTAGCAGGGGTTAAGGGGTTAAAAGTGCTGCAAAAACAACAGTAAAGCGTCGCAAAAACTAGCGACGCTTTGTCGCCAACGCTCCCGCGCTGGCTGTATGAAAGGGCTCTGAGAGTAGAGACCTTCAGCTGCCGATGGTCCTTCTACCTGTCAAACACTTTCTGTGCTGTGAGGTGTTAAGGGGATCTATAAAGTAGGGCTAAGTGGATTCCTACTACTTTCCTAATTTGTTACCCAGAGTTTATGTATTACTGGTCTAGACTTACAAGTCATGCATTCAATGTAACAACATTTTTTATGGCCTATTAGAGTGTGTAAACTCTCATAAATGTCTTTCTCCTGAATCTCCTTTTCTTTTGAAACAGCATTTGGTATCCTGTAATTTCAAGAATGAGGAAGAAAATGCTTTGTGGATTGAAGAGAAGCAGGAGAAAGGTGTGTGGTTTTATCAATATAGTCAACGCTGACAGTTTTAAGATTATATTAAAAAAAATAAAAAAATAAAACATATTTAAAAATCTCAGAGGCAATGCTGTAAAAGGAGCTCTTGGTATAATGCTCCTTTTACAGCATGGTCAAATTTCGAACGAATTTTCTTTTCAAAATCAGAAAGTTTTTTTTTTTTTGTGATCCGATGATGCCACCATTGATTTTCGAAATGTTGCCGGGAATATTTGTTTCTCTCCTTAAAAAAATTGTTTCTCTCCGGGGATTTTCTTTTCTTGCACATGCACATTTTTTTTTCTATTACATTTCTTGCACGATTCTCCCATCATTGATTTGAAAATCGTCCGTTTTTCTGAAAATTTCCAACATGTCGGATTTCTCAAATTTGTTTGCCACACAAAAATCGGTTGTTGCTGCAGCCCACTAACGGTGCGAAATACGAACGAAAATTCTTTGATATGATTTTCGCAAGAACCGTGTATGGCCAGCTTAAACCTTTTACTAATGACACTTTTTTCAGATGCTTGTAGTTCTGCGATCCAGAATTCTGTGTGTAATCCTTCTCAAAGATGATCCTTTCATAAAGACATTAATCTGTAAATATGGCTCAAATTCTTACCTGAATCAATCAGAATACTTTAATGCTACCCTAGAGAAATTATGAAGTTACAGTTGTTCTCAGTACAAAAACAAAATGAAAGGATAACTAATGGCAAAACCTTTTATTTATTTTTTCACTTTCAGACAGAGTGTAGATGGATCAGAACACTTTTTATTGATGAAATTATTACACCCACGTTACCCATTCTTAACATTATATAAATATAACAATCCAAATCAAATCCAAAGACCAGTTTATTACTCCTCTACAGCTAGATTCATGTACCTCGGCGCATCTTTCTGCTGGCGTAGCATATCTTCTTTACGCTACGCCGGCGCAACGTTGAGAGGCAAGCATGGTATTCACAAAGCAAATGCTCTCAACGTTGCGCCGGCGTAGCGTCTAGTTGTCGGCGTAAGCCGACGTAAGTCAAAGTAGGTGGAAGTGGGCTGGAAGTGGGCGTGTAACATTTAAATGAAGCGTGACCCCATGCAAATGATGGGCTGAGCTTCAAAAAACAAACTGCACATGCGTCGTATCTTGGACGCATCCCAGTGCGCATGCTCACGGTCACGTCAAAATAACTGGCTAAGATACGTCAAAAGACTGCCTACGACGTGAACGTAACCTACGCACAGCCCTATTCACGTACTACGTGAACGACGTAAAAATCAACGGCGTTCGTTCCCTGGTCCATACCTTTGCATGGGTTGCGCCTCCTATATGAGGAATAACTTTATGCCGGACGTAACCCTTACGCAAATCGCTTAAATCATGCGCCGGGCGCAAGTACGTTCGTTAATCGGCGTATCTTACTCATTTGCATATTTAACATGGGTACGGCGAATGCGTCCAGTGTAACTATGCACCCACAATTAGCCGGCGTAGGCAAGTTACGTCGGGCGGCTGAAGCCAAATTTTTCGACGTATCTAGCTTGGGGAATCGGCGCAGAGATAGGACGGTGCACATTTGTACTTATGACGGTGTATCTATAGATATATCGGCGTAAGACTTGCGTGAATCTGGCTACTAGTGTCTCAAGGGAAGAATTTATATAGTTTAATAGCCATAGGCAGAAATGATCTCCTGTGGCGCTCATCGGTGCATCAAGGTTGTAACAATCTACTACTAAAAGTACCCCTCAGACTGACCAGTGTATTGTGGAGCAGATAGGAGGAATTGTCAAAGATGGAACATGCATTGGATAGCATTCTCCTCTCTACCACTAAATCAATCTACATTCCAACAACCTTGCCAGCCGATTGAGTCTGTGTCTGCCACCCTCAACCTAATTCCCCAGCATACCACTGCATAGAAGAGAACACTGGCCAACACAAACTCATAAAACATTCTTAGCAATAGTCGTGTCATGCCATTTTTTTTATTTTGGACTGCTTATATCGGACTGTGTTTTTTTGTTGCACAGAGGCAGCTTGTATCAGGGCTTTCACAATATCTTCCATTCTCTGGGTCCTGTACCTTTTAAGGCCACTGTGAGAAATTGTCTGGTACAACAATGATATCCCACTGCTGCCACCACTTGTAGGAAAGTCACTGGTCTTTAAACAGAAATGGTGATACATGCCGCTTTATTGCATCCAACGAAAAAATAACACAAATAAAAAGGCCTACTCCACCTTAGTAGGCTAACTAAACAGAAGTGTTCCTCACTACACTTTACTAGAGCGGCTATTCCGGCTTCCAGTATAAACAAACAAAAAACCACAGTCCGATATAAGCAATTGCTCTGACAGACCTTATTCCCCAGATATGCAGACACTCTCCAGTCTGTGTCCATCCAGTGCAGCCTGGATCTCGCTCTGAGCTCTCACCCCCCCCCCTGTCAGGTGCAGGCTAATTAATAGAGAGAGAGGTTTACCTGTTGGGCCAGGCTTAACCCTTTCCAAGACAGGGAAAGCTGCCCTTTCCAACCTCTCACTGACATACACAGAGTCGTGTACCCTGTCACATTATATATATATATATATATATATATATATATATATATATATATATATATAAACTAGACCTCAGATGTAAAGCCCCATCCAAATTAGATTGAAGGTAAGTCCTCCCCCTGCATCCTTATTGGTTTTGTGTCATGAGAAACATCAAAGCCAAGGTGAAACTTTGGAGAGCTTCTGTTCCCTCCACACTGCTCCACATCTGGGTTCTTACAAGCACATTAAAGCTATACAGGTGGTTCTGCAGAGCTATGGGCAGCACAACTCTGGCTTTGCAAAGACCCCCCGCATATTGGTAATGTGCAAGATGTGTCCACAGAGTCGGGGGATGGCCCATCGTGGAGCAGGGCTGATATGATAGCAACACTCTCCTCACATTGTAGGGGTGATGCACTGGTCATGTCTTCTACACATGGACAGGTCTCACACCCCAAAAGATGGCCCTGATCTTCTACTTATTTGAGCTCAACACAGTGAATTGTGTAAGTCACTGAGAATTGCCACTTCCTGTGCTGGTTGTTTCTGTGCTAGTAACTTGCAGGGACTTAAAGCAGCTGATTTTCATTTTTCCCAAATGCAAAGAATCTCTTTATCTTTGTAATGGAACTGCAGAAAGAAAGATACTGCTGCTAAATTCCCAGAGGTTTTAAAAAACTGTGATCTGCATTCACTTTCAACTGAAATATTTATTTATTTTTATTTTTTATAATGCTTTAAAAGGTTATGCACTTAAAAGTAAAACTCCTCCTATAGGATTATAGTCAGAATTAAAAGTCTGAACCCAGTGCATAATTACTATTACTATTATCTTATGTGTAAATGTCACCGACAGGGAAGGGGTTAACAGTAGGAGGTGGTCAAGGGGTTAACTGTGGTACCTAGGGAGTGATCATAACTGTTTGGGCATGGGACTGCCTGAATGAAGAGAACGATCTGTCGTTCATACTTGGTATGAACAGCAGATCTCTCTCTTCACCCCTGACAGCGCGGAGATCTGTCTGTTTACATTGACAGATGCCTGCTCTGTCTCTGTGTGGAGCGATCACGGGTGCCCGAATGCCGGGCACACGCATCGGCTACGGCGAGCCCCATAGTTGTCAAAAGGTAAACCGACGTACAGCTATGACGTTTCGCCCAGGGGAGCCAACCTGCCGCATTATAACTGTGACGGCTGGTGGGGAAGGGGCTAATAAATTAAATAATAATTAAAAAACTGCATCTTGGATTTACTCGGGTTATCTTTTGTGTAATGTATTAAAGTTTATTTGAACTGAATCATTTAAGTGTGAGAAATTTGGAAAAAAAAATCAGGAAGGAGGGGCAAATACTTTTTTCACAGCACCGTGTGTATGTATGTGTATGTATATAATACACATTCACTCATAGGTTTTATTTTATTTGTATTTATTTTGTATCTTTCATCAAGGGACACAGGAATTTAGGAAATTCTTAAATAGTCAGGTTATACAGTTGCCTACAGGAGATTGGGACACTGGCAAACATAAAAAAAAGTTGAAACCGGCCCTTGTGTAACCCTTCCACCAATTGTCATGCCTCCATTTTTTTGCTCCCAGGAGGTCGGGATGTCTTTTTTTCCTCAGCACGGGTAAAGACAGTCTAACCACACATTATTTTTGTTAGCCTTCTTATTTGTGTGTGTTTTAATTTTTTTATTGCTTTGGTAACTTTTATTTCAATGATGCATCGCTGATCATTTTGGCAAATCCTCAGTGACCTCGTTGAAGGCTGTTTAGATTTTGACTAAAGACTCTAGTAATTTGGACATTAAAGGCAGACAATAGGTATGATAAAAAACTAGATACATTTATTTTTGGAAATGTCATAAAAAAGTGTTATAAACATAAAATCTGAGAAATTAAATAAATAACTGGTCCACACAGGTTATCACAATCATAGTAGAATTCTATCATAGAAAACTTGATACAGAATATAATTACAGATTAACTGTGCGATGTGTAACCAGGCGGTGGGTCCAGAGAGGAGGGCCAGCTCTACATGTAACGCTTCCTCATGAGCATAGCCATGTCGATATGGTTAACCGCATTGGAGGTAGACAACAGTCGGTCTTATTACCCTAACATTAACCGTGGTTTAAAAAGAACACATTGGCCAGTTAGGGAGATATTATCGTAAAAACTAAGTTATAGTAACAAATGACTGGGCGGTCAGATGTTGATAAGCAAAAGGAATGGTCATCAGGGGGCAGAAGGTTGGTCAAGAAGCAATGGCTATAATATTAAACCAAGCAGCAGTAAACAAGGAGATGCCCTGAGTAACAGAACGCTAAACGCTGACTTGAAGCTTTCAGACCACTTAACAGTGGTTTCAAAAAATAAGGAGGTCCTTGGAAGTCTATTGCAAAAATGCCGCCATGTAATGTCCCCAGATCGCGAAGAACGCCTGCCTCTTTGAAGGCTGTACCCAGACCCTATTGGACTGGATAATTTCAGGGCTGGCCTGCAATTTGCCTTTCAGGCACTGGTCCTCCTGAATTGGGGCACTTTCCAGACCGGTTTTCTGAAGAGTGTTTTCTTAGTCTAGAAGCCTGGCACAGCCTCTTGTATGTGTTTAAAGACAGTTGGGCTAAAACATTAGGAGCTACATCACAACTGGTACTGTTTGGGTGTCTTTTTAAATTTCCTGCAACAGTTTTTTTCTCTCGATAAGGGATGAGACTGAGAGAATTGAGTGCTGACACCATGCACTTAGTGGAGTATTGCTCCACAATCTTTCTCTTGCCATTACAGTCTAGAAAACACAGCATCTGGCTGCCACTCCTGCAGCACCCTGTGTATCAACCAACCACCTGTCTTGTTACACCGCCCCTTATACAGTGACTTGGTTGCCTCTGGTCATCTGCAAGTTGCGACTCTTATTAGCACTAGCTGCAAGGATTTTTAAGTACCTCACTTTGGGCCTAGTTTTTTTTCCACTACCCAGTGCAACAGGTCTTCTCAAAGAAACACTGAGGAGGACAGTCCTGCTGCATCAGGTGGATTCAGCCCATATTCTCCTACTGGTACTGGTTCTGGTT
This sequence comes from Rana kukunoris, assembly GCA_029574335.1. Lineage (NCBI taxonomy): Eukaryota > Metazoa > Chordata > Amphibia > Anura > Ranidae > Rana > Rana kukunoris. Next base: position 47,668,982 of record CM056060.1, read on the forward strand.
CTGCTCAGCATAAGCAGCAGCTGATACCTTCTTGGTAACTTGATTATGGCAAAACCTCTTTCCCACTCTATGCATTTTACCTGAATTGTCTATGAGCAGTATAGATATGAGTGATCTGCAGGGGAGGGCTGGCAGCCTTGGGCCTGGGGGGCAAGTCCAGTCAAGTGGCCTATAGAGCGTGGAAAAGTGATGGATCGAGGAAAACAGTCTAAGATTTTTCATTATCACAAGCGTCCGCACAGAGGCCCCCCTTACATCAGAGTCCTCACAGAGGCCCCCCTTACATCAGAGTCCTCACAGAGGCCCCCCTTACATCAGAGTCCTCACAGAGGCCCCCCTTACATCAGAGTCCTCACAGAGGCCCCCCTTACATCAGAGTCCTCACAGAGGCCCCCCTTACATCAGAGTCCGCACAGACCCCATATACATCAGAGTCCGCACAGACTCCATATACATCAGAGTCCGCACAGACTCCATATACATCAGATCTGATGTAAGGGGTGTTCTGGGAAACTTGATTTAAGGGTGCATGCTGTGGACTATTGTGTAAAGAGGGTCTCTGCTCACCAAAGCCTGCCCCCCTTCCCATTTAACAAAGTCCACAGAGCACCCCTTTTTATACACTGGGAGGCAGGAGAGACTAGAGAGGGTGAGGCTTGCCAGGATGGAGGCTGAGGCGCAGTCAGGCTGTCGAATGTTTTTTTGGGTTCAAACTTCCTGTCCAGTGCCCACACATGCCCGGGGAGTGTGGGCAGGGCAGACTCAGAAGGAGGAGGAGCAGATGAGCTCTATCTCTCCTTGTGTCTGTGCAGAGAGAGAGGGGGATGTCAGCGCTGGTGTGCGCTGATGCTGAGCTATGTGTGAGACATAGCTCAGCTCTGCAGCCATCTACCTCTGAGCTGACACAGGCACGGCTGCACAGTGGGAGGTGAGCAGCGGTCGTGACCTGTGTTAACAGAGCTCCAGCAGGCATATTCCTGCTCTGCAAAAACAGCATTTGGTAGTGGCAGCCGGTGGCTGTGCATAGTGTCACCAGCCCGGGGGGAGATTTCCACCCTGCCCCCCCTGCCAGCCCTCCCCTGGTGATCTGTTACAATGTTTTATAGCTATTGAGCATCAGTGCTTTTTAAACTGTTTAACCATTTCAGCTCCAGATGATTATTACCCCCTTTATGACCAGGCCAATTTTTGTTATTCAACCCTGCGCTACTTTAACTGGCAGTTGCATGGTTATGCAACACTGTACCAAACAAAACTTCTATTTTTTTTTCACACAAATCAATCTGTCTTTTGGTGGTATTTGATCACCACGTTTTTTTTTTTATAAACAAAATTTTTTTTTAGTTTCTGCGGTAAAACATATAAAAAAATGAAACGTGTGTATTGTTTTTTTATTTATTTTTTTGTGAACATTATAGTGTCGACAAATTAAAGGAATATACTGGATTTTTTTTTTAATAAAAAAAAAAAGAAAAGATCAGCGACTTTGTGGGGCTGCGATCGTGCGTCTGACAATCAGACACTGACATCACTAGTGACACTAATTCAGTGATCAGTGCCAATTATACAGTATACACTGTAATGACACCTGGCTAGGAGGGGGTTAACATTTGGGGCAATCAAAAAAGTTTAAAAATATATTGCGCTAAACAATTCAGTGTAAATATATAGTGTAAATATATAGTGTATAGGCAGCCAACACCACAGTGGATAAAGTGTAATAGAAAAAAGAAAAAAAGTGTAGCGCCAAAACTATATAGGATGTAGGAAAAAATAACAATATTCAAAAAAACAAACTTTTTTTTTTTGCTGTTTTCAGTACCTCTTGCATTTGTTTTCAGCTGCACTTATTTTGTTGCAACACTTTTCACATAACCTTCAGTTTGTGTTTTTTTGAATATTGTTATTTGTTTCACCCAGCTCAACAGCTGGTGTTTCATAGCCTATAGTCTATGATCTTCTTCACGAAGGCTGCACCTTAGGTCTTACTGTATTTTGGCTGGTAGCTACATCACCCTGGCCATTTATGGTTTTTCCTACATCTATATAGTTTTGGCGCTACACTTTTTTTCTTTTAACATTTGGGGCAATAAAGGGGTTACTGTGTGCCTATAATATTTACTGTGTGCCTACTATTTTTACTGAGTGGTGTGCAGAGAAGGAAAAAAACAGCATGTCACTGCTGTCTGTAGAGAACTCTGTGTTGTTTACCAGCACAGAGCTCTCTTCTGTCATTCAGCGGTTCTGGCCATAAATCGTTGACCAAAACCCACTGATTGACTTTTCCCGTAGCGAATTACAGCACAGACAGGGGGGCCACACATGCACGCTTTACCCACAAGTGTTGGATCACTTAAATGTAGGTGAACTAGCACAGTGGAGCCGTTCTGCCGCAGTAAATATGTGGTAGGTGGTCCGCAAGCAGTTATTCTTTGAATATATTGTTTACATGTACACAGTACAGGGATTTCCTATCCCATTTCCATAACAGAAGTGCTGCTCAGCAACTCACAGGAAGCTTTGTATTTTTTGTGAGTGAATACAAGGCTCCAACTCCTTTTTTAGCTTCTTCTGTATTTTTATTTAACTCCATCTGAGACTAGATGCCTATATTGAAAGCTGGAGGGCAGTGATTCTTATGAGAAGAAGAGTGAGGATTATTAAAGTGGAAGTCTTATCAAAACCTAACTAAGCTTAAATCTGCTCCCACCCCCATTCTAAGAAATTGCAAAGAGGAGTGCCCCAGGGATAGTGCGAGCAAAGGAGGTAGACAAGAATTTAAAGAAGTAACCGCCCATCGGTATGGACAAGTATCTGATGAATGGGACTAGTAGGTGTCAGGTGATCGGAGAGTCCATTATACTGATAAGCCCAACCGATCACCTGTGCACCAGGTGTGGCTGAAAGAATGTCTCCATGGCGAACTCTCTGCATATGCATCGTCTGGCGTGACCGCGTTATATGGCACAATGATGTCAGATGTGGACAAGGCTGCCGACCCAACAATTGGGCGGCGTGTACAGGTCAGATGGAGAGAGACCAAGTGTGCATGGGTGAATTTGCGTACACGCTCACTCGTGGTGACGCAGATGTACTTCAGCACAAAAACAGCTGGCCCCGAGATGCAAAAAGCACCAGGGGACCCCCGTGTGCTGGGGAGCATTGATGAATTAGAGGCAACAGAAACGCAGCAGAGAAGCCATAATTGTAGAAAGCTTACAATTTTGGCACCATTTTGTGGCATTTATGCAGTTATCAGTGCTATAAAAATGCACTGATTACTGTGTAAATGTTTATGGCAGGGAAGGGGTTAACACTAGGGGGCAATCAAGGGGTTAGATGTGTGTTCCCTCTGCATGTTCTAACTGTATAGGGATGTGAGTGATAAGCAGAGAAGCCATATTGTTTTTCCTACATCATAGGAAGAAACACTATGGCTCCTTTCCTCTGATCATGCATGGCCGGCGGCGATCTTGCCCGCCGCCCATGCACATTGGCTCCCCCACCATGCAGCGGGCACATGCCCTCTAGTGGCCGAAACTGGGTAGGACGTACTCTTATGGGATTTCGCTCAGGAGTGCCATTGTACCGCAGTATATCTGCATGACACGGTCAGCAACTGGTTAAGCAGTCCTTGATATTCTCCTTCCTTAAAAAAATATAAGCCACATATTGTCTGACTTCAAGAGACTCACCTCACCAATGCCAATGTGGGGCCAATGTGGGGTTGATGCATAGACATGATCTATAAGGTAAAATAGCAACAAGAAATTACATAGTAAAGAACATGGAAATATGTCAAATTTGAGTGAACAAACTGAATTTATTTGACATATTTCCATGTTCTTTACTATGTAATTTCGTGTTACTATTTTACCTTATAACTCATGTCTGTGCATCAACTCCTGAAGAGGGAGACTGAACTCACGAAACATGTTGGGTCACCATAGATGCTATCACACACCTACTATGTATTACTTTATGACTGCATGTAACGATGTAATGGAAATGTACATTTTGGGCCAACTGTTTGGCATTCTGACATTTTTCCCAGTCCTATTGCTGGCATATTCAATAAAGCTATATCCATTACTGGAATTTTGCACAAGAACACCCAGCAGGGCACTGAGAATCTAGAAAATAAGATGGTAGCTGCAGAAGCAGCATATGCTGTGAATCCAGATCCTGATAGTCGTAGAGAATATGAGCTCTGCCTCTTTGACCCTACTAAAAAAACGTATGTCACTCAGAAGTCATTCGAGCACGGCAATAAGGTGAACTTCTCAGGATAGGGTTAGTGAAGTCCCTCAGGAGATAACAGACACCTTCCTCGCCTTCTATCATGATTTATACACTACTTGGACTCACTACTCCAATGCCCAACCGGACAACTACTTGATCCAGATGGTGCTTTCCCGACTTTCTGACCAAGACCGGACTGAATTGGACGAACCTTTCTCTGTTGAAGAGCTCTCCCTAGCAATTTCGCAGCTCCGACTCATAAGACGCCTGGCTTGGATGGCTTTCCAGCTGAATGGTATGCACAATTTCGGCACCTTAAGTCCCATCTAACTCAGTACATATGAGGCCCTAAAAGATGGAGTGCTCCCTCCTTCCATGAGAGAGGCTTTTAATTATTTTGATACTGAAACCACGGAGAGATACGCTCAAATGTGACTCTTATAGACCTATATCTCTAATTACTGTGGGTGTTAAAATTCTGGCCAAGATCCTGGCCAATCATCTGAATGGGGTTGTTACGAAATTGGTTGGGAGTGATCAAGAGGGCTTTATACCAGGCCGTTCTACCAGGATAAATATTCAAATATGACTCCACAATTTGACCTATACCCATGACCGTACCTCCTACCAGTGTGATTGTGTCACTAGACACTTGTAAAGCCTTCGATAGTGTAGTGACCTTTATCTTTTTCAGGTATTGCAACTGTATGGGTTTGGCCCTGACTCTGAAGGCCCGTACACATGATCCAATTTTATGGCCATAATTGTCTGATGGACGTGTTGTGTCGGATAATCCGACCGTGTGTATGCTCCATCAGACAATAATTGGCCGAATTAACGACAACAAATGTTGGCTGTTCATGCTCACCAACTGTTTGACAATAAATATGTTACGTTGGTTTTTGTCCAATCGTGTGTACACAAATCCGTCCAACTAAAATCCAAAGTACAAACACGCATGCTCAGAACCAATGTTAAACATTAAGACAACATTAGCAGAAGTTGCCCAAAGGGTGGTGCTAAAGAGAAGAAAAAAAAATCATATTTAGGTTTTGTTTTGACCAAAATCCATGGAAAAGTCCGCTGGAAGTCCAAAAAGACCCTGGGAACAGAGAGGAAAGGGCAACAGAGGGGCAATTATTCATCCTCCTGAACAAGTCCGTAACAAACAGTGATAAGCCCTGTACACATGATCAGTTTGTCTGATGAAAACAGACCGTTTTCATTGGACAAACTGATCACGTGTGGGCCCCATAGGTTTGTTTTCCATCGGTGAAAAAAAATAGAACATGTTTTAAAATTTTCCTATGGTTAAAAACCTGATAGAAAAAAAACGATCGTCTGTCCATCTGTCAAAAATCCATGCATGCTCACAATCAAGTTGACGCATGCTCGGAAGCATTGAACTTGGTTGGATTTTTGACCCATGGTGTGTAGGCAAGACTGATGAAATCAGCTTCATCAGATATCCGATGAAAAAATCCATTGGATTGGATTCCATCAGATATCCGATCGTGTGTACAGGGCTTTAGAGTTCTCAAATAACCCCCGAGCAGGTTTTACATCAACAAATTACCAAAAAACAGAGAAAAGGCCAGAGTGTTAATGGAATGGAAGCCACTCAAAAAAAGTTATAATCAAGGTACCACAAGAAGAAGTAGGCCAGGGCTTCTACTCCCACGTATTTGTGGTACAGAAGCCCTCAGGAAAGATCAGACTGATACTCAACCTCAAACCTTTAAATCTATCAATAACCTACAAAAGATTTAGGATTGATTCCATATATTCAATAAAAGCATTACTACCTCCAAACTGCTTTATGGCTTCCCTTGATCGAAGGGATGCGTACCTGCGCATCCCCATAGCTCAAAACTACCAGAAATTTCTAAGATTAACAGTAAAGACAAAGAAGGGAACCATTCACCTTCAATTCCAGGCCCTTCCCTTTGGCCTTTCCTCCTTGCCCCGAATTTTCACAAAAGTCATGGCGGAAGCCATTGTGATACTTCAAACCAAGGGCATATCCATCATTGCCTATCTAGACAATCTACTACTGCAACCTCCCCCAAGAAATTACTAGAGAACAGACAGGCCTTCCTAGAAAATCTAGGCTGGTTGGTGAACATAGAATAATCCATCCTAAACCCAACTCTGTGAATTATATACTTTGGGTACATCCTAGGCTCAGCGCAACAAAACGTGTTTCTCCCCAGGGAGAAGGTACAAAAATTCAAGAGGCAATGAAAATGTTGCAGACCAAACGACCATGTTCAATAAGACAAACCATGTCAACACTAGGGCTACAGACCTCGGCAATCCTGGCAGTAAAATGGGCGGGATTGCACTTTTGGCCCCTACAGATGTTCATCTTTAAGATGTGGGACTGCAGACAAGAGTCCAAAGATACACAAGTACTCATACCAACACAAGTAAAAAAATCCCTGTGGTGGTGGAGCAGATCAGAAATCATAACCAAAGGATGGATGTGGGTCCTACCAGTCACCCGGATAATAACTACAGAGGCAAACGGCGTAGTGTGGGGAGCTTATCTAGGCTCCAGGGTGACACAAGGAACTTGGAAAAAGGAGGAGTTAAGAGATCATTAAATTGGAAGGAGTTCAAGGCAGTACAGTTAGCACTCCGATCCTTCCAGAATAAACTGAGCAATCATCACATACTATGTCAACAAACGTGGGGAACAAGGATCAGAACACTGTCGTCCTTGGCAGAGGAAATCTTAAACTGGACGAAGAATAGTATTCTCCCTGTCAGCAGTACACCTAAAAGGGGAACTGAATCAAGTGGCCGATTACCTCAGCAAAAAGAAATGAAGAGAAAGCCACCAGGTATTTAAGTCAGGAAGCGTTCAGACTGATCACGCAAAAAATGCAGAACACCTCAGTTGCACTTGTTTGCCTCAAAAAAAAACAGGAAGGTTCGACCCTTCTTCTCCCTGAAGAGGGAAGATGCCGCGTTTGGGGTAGACACACTAGCACAGAAGTGGATATTCAACCAATGTAATGCCTTTCCTCCACCAGTCCTCCTACCAGCAGTACTAAGAAAATTTCGTAAAGAGAACACTTCACAAATTCTTAATGCACCACACTGGCCTAGGAAACCTTGGTTCTCTATTCAAAAATAACCCCCTTTGGTTATTACCAATCCAGAAGGATCTCCTCTCCCAGGGCCCAGTATGTTGTCCCCAAGTGTTAAGATGGAACCTGGCCACTTGGTTTCTGAGGCGCAGGGCTTCTTGAACTGCCTAATTGATACATTGCTGAAAAGCAGAAAAATGGAAACTCGCACCATCTATCAGAGTATGGAAATGTTTCAACAAATGGTGTGCAGAAAACTCCTTTAAGACAGAGCTCAGTGTTGGTTCTAGAATTTCTGCAGTGTGGAGCAGATAAGGGTCTGAGCCACGGCACACTGAAAAGTCAGGTTTCAGCACTCTATCGGGAAAAGAAGCTAGCATCCAATCCATGGATAATTGGACTCTTTAAAGCCTTGAGAAAATAGAGACTTCTACAAGGTCCGTCCTTCCCAAAATGGGACCTGTCAAACTGACAGTGAACCCTTTTGAACCACAGGAAAATTGTACAATAAAATTGCTGACATTTAAACCAGTTTTTTTTGGTGGCAGTTACTACTGCCAGTAGGGTGTGTGAGGTAAAAGCTGCATCAATCAGACCTCCCTTTTTTCAGGTTTTCCCAGATCGCATTGTTTTTAAGATGGATCAGGCCTTTTTGCCTCAAGTGGCCTCAAAATTTCCCAGAGGCCAAGATATTATTTTACCTTAGTTTTGTACAAACCATTCCAGAGAGCAAGAAGTTCCATATGTTAGACTTTAGGAGGTGCATTCTACATAATTTAGACAAGACAAAATTCTATAGGAAGACTGATTACTTGCTCACTTTATTTTCAGGGGCCAAGAAAGGGCACAAAGCCTCAAAGCATACTATAGCCAGGTGGCTTAGAGAGGCTATTGGCCAGGCCTATACTTTTGAAGGTACGCAGATCCCACAGGGTATTAGGGCACACTCAACAAGATCAGTGGCAATGTAACAAGCAGAGAGCTGGAGTAACATTGGAGCAGATTTGCAAAGCGGCAACATGGCTCAGCTACACCACTTTTGTCAAATACTACAGAGTGGACCTTTGGTCTGCAAAGGATCAGACCTTTGAACAAAAGGTGTTGCAAGCTGTAGTCCCGCCCTAAGGGTAAGTGGTCGATAATCCTCTCAGGTGACTTTCCTGGAAAGACGATTAGGGAAAAAACAAAGTTACTTACTGGTAACATTCTTTCCCAGAGTCTTTCAGGACAGCACTGGTGCCCACCCAAATGTATAAATTACTTGAGATTTCTTGACAGGAACTGTGATATTGTAGTCTATGTGTATCATATGTTCTTGTATCTCCCCAGAAAACTGGAGGTGCTCTAAAGAAACTGAGGAGTAAATTTAAAGGCAGCAGGCACTGTGTTTCCCACAGAGGGGAGGAGCCAATGTCTCTCAGGTGGCTGTCCTGAAATACGTTGGGAAAGAACATTACCCGTAAGTAACTTTGTTTTTTCTGCAGTTAACTGAATATTTATTAGACATGGTATGTCTGTTCCAGCTTCCCTTAAAAGAGGTGTTTTAATTCTTTATCTGGTTTTCTCCATTGATTGGCACAGCAGGGCCCGCATCTGTGTATTTGACTCTTTACACTGCTTGCTCAGAAAACTAAAGCATTACAAATCGAGGTAGGGTGAAAGAGGGTTTTTTTTTTGTGCTTTTGTACAGAAGTATAACAGATTTTTATCTCCACTCTTTCAATAATGTTTTGTAATAAAATATAATGGCCCAGATTCATAGAGCAATTACGCCTGTCTAACTGGTGTTAGACAGGAGTAATTTCAAATTTCGCGCGCCGTATCACTAGTTTGAATCCTCAAACCATGATACGGCGGCTTCGGGCTTCGATCCGATAGGCTTACGTCTTCGTAAGCCTTCAGATCTACGCTGCGATATTTTTGCGGCCGCTGGGAGGAGTTTGCGTCGTTTTGATGCGTCGGGATATGCAAATGAGTTTTTACGGCGATCCACGAAGATACGAGCGGTCTTCGCAATCGCTTACGTCTATTTTTTTTTACGTACTGTTAGACCAGCTTTTTGCTGGTCTAACGGTGCGTAGCCCATGTTAAGTATGGCCGTCGTTCCCGCGTCGAATTAAATTTTTTTTTATTTTTTTTTTTTTTTTTTTTACGCAAGTCGTTCGGGAATAGAAATGTCCATAAACGACGCTACTCAAACAACGAATGACGTAACGACGTGATTTTGTGCAATGCATGGCGGGAAATTTGCGAACGGAGCATGCGCAGTTCGATCGCCGCGGGAACGCGCCTATTTTAAATGCTTCACGCCCCCTACTCGCGTAGATGGATTGCGACGGGAGAAATACACTACGCCGCCGTCGTTTACTGGACAAAATCTACCTGGATTCCACGTAGAGCCAGGTAAAAAACGGCGGCGTAGTGTATTTCTGATACGCTACGAGAATCTAATTCTCTCTGAATCTGGGCCACTGTTTTTAGGATATGTGGTCTGTACATTGGTATACTGATGGGTCATCCTTGAACACCCTTTTTTTCTTTTGCATATATTCTTCCTATTGGGTTGATGAACCCTTAGTATCATGTTGCTTGTGCCTTAAGATAAGATCTGTAACTTCCTCCACACGTTTGTAGGTAAATAAGACAGTTGGAGAGGGGCTGGCTTCAACTTTTATGTTTGCCAATGTGCCAGCCACCTATATGCAACCGTATAACCCAACTATTTAAGAAACTCCTACATTTGTGTGTCCCTCAATAGACTTACAGTAAGTAAAAAATGATATTCCCCTCATGGGTAGAAACCAAGTACTGCTATTAAAATGAAAAACTCTAGTACATTTGAAACCTTTTGTTTATGTCCTCTTACCCTTGCGTTACCCTTTTTTTCTGGGAATCAGTTACATAGTTATTTTGCTCTGTCACCTACTGGTGAAATCTGGTTTGACTGTAAAATACAGCTTTCTAACGATAATTAATGATCAAAATCAGTAGCCCTGTTTCAGTGTGCCAAGCAGTGTGACAAATCTGATAGTGTTTTGTTTTTCCATGGGGACTGTGTGCAGGTGGTGACCTGTACAAGGTATTGCACACTAAGGTCTGAAAAAAATATGCAAGTAATATGGTTATTGTAATTTATTATATTTAACTGTCCTGATTGTCTTGCTTTTAATTTTCAGGAGAAATACTTGGCAAAGAGAACACAGATCACTCCATTGTGAACAAACCTTTACCACCAGAACAAGAATCTGTAGGAAAGATATCTCATCCAGCCAAGGAAACAATCAAAATATCAGTGTATAGTTCACAGGACCTCAGCAATGTAGTCTATGCCAGTGCTGCTACAACTGGTACAGAAAGCACTGATCTCAATGCATTCATCTGTAATAGGTCAGACCTAACACTGCCTGATACAGAGGCAAACCCTAGCCCTGAACTTGAAAATGTAACTTATCCACCAACCTTGGACAATACCGAGAGAAGTGTCATGGAAGATAAACCATATGGGTGTAAGTATTGCGTTCGTAGGTTTGCCCATAGCTCAAGTCTTTACCGGCATCAAAAAAGCCACATGGAAATGAAGCTTTTTAAATGTATCCTGTGTAATAAAGCATTTACCAGTGCCTCAAATCTTAATGTCCATTCCAGAATTCACACTGGGCTAAAGCCCTATGAGTGTAGCGATTGCGGGAAGAGGTTTACACGCAAATTTGGTCTTGACCAACATTTGAAAATCCACAGCCAAGAGAAATTATATATTTGCTCTCATTGTGGAAAGACTTATACTGACTACTACTTTCTAGTCAAGCACCAACAAATGGAAAGAGCTTCTGTGCCATACTCTTGAGATTTTTCAGAAATAAAGCATGTGTGCCAATTATTAGTGTTTTTTTTTGTGTTTCTCTCACCAGCCTAGCACACACACCATCCAGGTTGCGGCTTTCCTCTGCTTCTCCTCCTGAGTCCCCGCAGTCACTTCTCCTCCCGGCCAATCAGGACTTCGGACTCATAGGGTCTCAGGACCCGCTTCCTGATTGCCTGGGAGGAGAAACAGGAAGACGTTAGCAAATTTATATTAGCTAATGTCACAACTGGATGGGCTTCGGGCACAGTGCTCTGCACCCTGAGCCCACCTTTTTTAAAGCCAATTAGAGCTTCAGGCTCTAATCGTGTGCTTCATTAAAAAAAAAAAAACACAATGCAATCTATACATCTGGTGCTCTGCATGTAGATTAGGGGCCTAGTTGATACAGCATCTGTCTCCCGCCAATTGGCAGGAACACCCCAAGCTAGCCTGTGTACCATAGCATTAACCAATGACCATCAAGCAGTGGTCATTGGTTAATGCTATGGTACACTGGCTAGCTTGGGGTGCTCCTGCCAATTGGCACATACGGACAGGGATTTTGGAGATCCTGATGGAGTACATAGATCACCCTGGCATGGTCTGTCCCTCCACACTGGTGTGTACTCTTTTGGGGTGATGGTTGGGATGGGCGGAGCTCCAGGGGAGAGGTGGCGTTGGTTACTATTGCACCTATGCATACACATATAAAGGATGACACGCAGGAAGAGAGCTATCACTGACCACCTAGGCTTTGAAGAAGGGGGTACGCCCCAGAAATGCGTCAGCCATGTTGATGTCAGAAGTTTGACTGGCAGGTGCCGTGAGGTCCAGTCTCAGCTGTTTGAAAAGCGCTTACTTTTGATTGTTTTGTGAGTATGACCATTGCTTTTTATCTTCTTTTATTAAAAAATGTAAAGTGGTAATGCACAAGGTCGGTGCGCCCTCCTTTCTTTTCTTTTTTGTTCTGGCACTCATCTTCAGTATATCTTACACATCTTGCCTACATATTGTGTATGCTGTAATAACTTCTCCTGTCACCCCTTCGATATGTTATGTGTGCTGTCATACCCAGCACAAACCTCACTAGCACATACTGCCAGCAGCCATACCTTCTGGCATGCCTCTCCAGCACATCTTACACACCCAGTCTACATATTGTGTCTAATGTCATAACCTCCACAATCTTCACCTACACATAATGCTTGCTCACACTGTCCATCACTGTTTCACATTGTATTTTTATTCTATACAAGATATAAAAGAATATTACAGAATGTAACATCCATGTAAAGGCAACTATACAAGATGCAAAAGCCTTCAGTCCAAACAGTGGTATAGGATGCCAATAACAGCTCTGATTACATTATCTATGTGATAATGGAACACTCATTTATAATGATTACAATGTGTTATAATCTCTACGTGTTTCACTTCAAAAGCTTCATCAGCAGACCACTTATTGTGAGCTGGTATATGTGGTCAACAAAAAAAGGAAAGGGTCAGGTAAGCCAGGTTCAAACTGCAAAATCGTCAACAGAGGAAGGCACAAATATAGAGGGGCATTACCTCAAAAAGGGCTATATCACCATCCAGGCCGCACAGGAACCCACAACAAGCCTACATTGATGTTATAAATCCTCAGAGGACATTGCTGTGAGGATCCGGGCCATGGCATGCACTCATCCCCCCAACAGAGAGTTTTGTATCTACAAGGTATGATGAAAAAGGCATGATAAAAATGTGAGATTGAGTCTGTTGCATTAGGGATGAGATAATTCTTCAGTCGCTGTAATACATGGTAGAGCCATATATCATTGTAATTAATAAATAGAAACAATAATTTGAGTATGGTAATGACACTGTTAAAAAAAAAAATCTCACGGAGCTGTGGTGGCTCAACGTGATTGGCACTGCGCTGACAAGCCATTCACCTCTGCAGCCAAGGGTTCGGATCCCGGTCTCGGCTACATGTGAATTGAGTTTGGTGGTCTCAGCCCGGCTCCCGGTGGGTGTGCTATGCAAGGTACGCCTGTGCTTAGTACGCCCACCCCCCCCACAAAAAAAAAACCACCACACTTGCACGCACACGAAATTGGTTTAAAACACATGCACTTTGGCCATGCGGTCTCTTAAATAAAGAGAGGCGAAGGACCTACGGGGCTGGCTGGGTGGGCTAGGCCCCCTCACTCCCTCATAGGGGGAGTCCCTCTGCCCCATTGGGGTCCCGTTGGGCCCCAGTTGGGCTCCCAAGAGGAGCAGGTAGGGCGGGGTGAGTGGGAGGCCCCCCTTCACACCCGCCATTGCCACCAGGGGCATGGAGAAGGATGGCGATTGCCTCCGGGGGGAGGGTCTGCCTACTCCCAACTCCTGCAGTCCGGCTCCTCTCTCTCGAGTTCACGCACAAAAATACACTTATAAAAAAAAAGAAAAAAAAAAAAAAAAAAAAAAAAAAATCTCATGATCTGTAATAGCCCTTCAGACTAGGTATTAACCTTTTATAGAAATCACTGGCACCTCACTGTGGAGGTATGTTGCTTTAATAATTATGTATAGTAATAACATGTTGCTTGTATCATTCGGGCTTTACACACAGATACAGATGACAAACTAAGGTTATAAGTTCAAAAAGTTCATAGATGAATAGCTTATGATACGTTCTCTAAAATCGTCATCCATCCCACCAGGTAATAATGGAAAAACAAAATGATTTAGCTTGTTAGATTTTATACCAGGTTTCCCCTTGGATTTTGGACACTAGCAAAGAACATATTCAAATATTAATAAGACCAGAAAATAGACCAGCGGTGAAAACCTGGTGACAAAACTTGTCAAGATAGGCTGAGTCATTTTCCTTCCCCTTTTCCTTCGTCTTCATTAGACAAGTCTAATTTAAATACATTGCTCAAAAAAATTAAAGGAACACTTTGAAAACATATCAGATCTCAACGGGCAGAAATCTCATGCTGGATATCTATACTGATATGGACTGGGTAATGTGTTAGGAATAAAAGGATGGCACATCATCCTTTGATGAAAATTTAAATTATCCACCTACAGAGGGCTGAATTTAACCACTTAAGCCCCGGACCAAAATGCAGGTAAAGGACCTTGCCCCTTTTTGCGATTCGGCACTGCGTCGTTTTAACTGACAATTGCGCGGTCCTGCGACGTGGCTCCCAAACAAAATTGGCGTTCTTTTTTCCCCACAAATAGAGCTTTCTTTTGGTGGTATTTGATCACCTCTGCGGTTTTTATTTTTTGCGCTATAAACAAAAATAGAGCGACAATTTAAAAAAAAATGCAATATTTTTTACTTTTTGCTATAATAAATATCCCCCAAAAATATATATAAAAAACATTTTTTTTCCTCAGTTTAGGCCGGTACGTATTCTTCTACCTATTTTTGGTAAAAAAAAATCGCAATAAGCGTTTATCGGTTGGTTTTCGCAAAATTTATAGCGTTTACAAAATAAGGGATAGTTTTATTGCATTTTTGTTAATTATTTTTTTTTTACTACTAATAGCGGCGATCAGCGATTTTTTTCATGACTGCGACATTATGGCGGACACTTCGGACAATTTTGACACATTTTTGGGACAATTGTCATTTTCACAGCAAAAAATGCATTTAAATTGCATTGTTTACTGTGGAAATGACAGTTGCAGTTTGGGAGTTAACCACGGGTGGCGCTGTAGGGGATGTGTGACCTATGTGTTGTGTTTACAACTGTAGGGGGGGGTGGCTGTAGGTGTGACGTCATCGATCGCGTCCCCCTATTACAGGGATGACGCGATCGATGCTACGGCCACAGAGAAGCACGGGGAAGCCGTGTTTACACACGGCTCTCCCCGTTCTTCCGCTCCAGGGACGGATCGCCGCACTGCAGCGGCGATCGGGTCCGCGAATCCCGCGGTTCCGGTCCTGGAGCTTCGGACCGGGTCACGGCTGGGTACTAAAATCAACGTATATATACGTTGATGTGCCCAGCCGTGCCATTCTGCCGACGTAAATGTGCAGTAGGCGGTCCTTAAGTGGTTAAAGACACCCCGAAAATCTAAGTGAAAAAATTATGCAGCAAGCTAGTCCGTTTTGCTGAAATTTCATTGCAACAACTCAAAATGGTCCTCAGTAGTTTGTATGGCCCCCAAGTGCTTGTATGCATGCCTGACAACATCAGGGCATGCTCCTAATGAGACGACCAATGGTGTCCTGGGGTATTTCCTCCCAGATCTGGACCAGAGCATCACTGAGCTCCTGAACAGACTGAGGTGCAACCTGGTGGCACCGGATGACCGAAACATAATGTCCCAGAGGTGTTCTTTTGGATTTAGGTCAGGTGAGCGTGGGGGCCATTCAATGGAATCAATTTCTGCATGCTCCAGAAACTGTCTGCATGCTCTCGTCACATGAGGCCAGGCATTGTCGTGCACCAGGAGGAACCCAGGACCCACTGCACCAGCGTAGGATCTGACAATGGGTCCAAGGATTTCATCCCGATACCTAATGGCAGTCAGGGTGCCGTTGTGTAGCCTGTAGAGGTCTGTGCGTCCCTCCATGGATATGCCTCCCCAGAACATCACTGGCCCACCACCAAACCGGTCATGCTGAACAATGTTACAGGCAGCATAAAGTTCTCCGCGGCTTCTCCAGACCCTTTCACGTCTGTCACATATGCTCAGGGTGAACCTGCTCTCATCTGTGAAAAGCATGGGGCACCAGTGGCGGACCTGCCAATTCTGGTGTTTAATGGAAAATGCCAATCGAGCTCCACAGTGTCTGGCAGTGAGCACAGAGCACACTAGAGGACGTCATCAGGCCACCCCCATGAAGTCTGTATATGTGTCTGAATGTGTGTGCGCATGTGTGTGCGTGCGTGCATGCATTTGTCTGTATGTGTGTGTGTGCGCGCATTTGTCTGTGTCTGTATGTATGTATGTGTATATGTTACTTTTAATAAGGACCCCCCCATTCCTGTACAGTTAGAACTGCTCTTGTAGGGCTTGTTTGTGATAGCAGCCAGGACTGCTGGTCCTCTGAAAAGCAATCCATGCACAGATCGCTTTTTAGAGGCATTTGACAGGCGGTAAAGAGGCATTATGTTGCCTCCTCGCCACCTGTTTTAAGTCTGTAAATGCAGCATCGCTATAACGCAACCGTACAATGCACACAGTTGCGGGGTAGTTGCAGTGCAGCCCCAATCAGCCTGGGTATACCTCTAGCTGCAGCCACAGCATGTGTACACCCCCAGCTGATGCCTCTGCAGCTAAAGGGGGAGAAGTTGGGGGTGGGAAAAACAGCTCAACCATGTGGTTTTACTGCCTCTCCAACCTGACATGTGAACAAGCCCTTGGTTCACATCTGCGTGGCTGCGTTTAGGGCAGCCCATTCATTTTAATGGGCTTCCCTACCCATAAAAATGCACGGAAAAAAGTCCCGACCTTTTTTTTTTAATTACACTGCATCAAAAGCACTCCACATTTTCCAATGTGTGTGGTACCCTTAAGAATTAAGGATACCCTCTAAAGAGCAGATCATTTGTCTGTGTGTCGGAAACGAGCGCGACAAAGGTAAGAGAATTTTTGGTTGGGCAGTGTATTAGTGCTCGAACGAACACACATAGACTGAATTTTAATGGTTCAAAGAATGTCAGGCAAAATGGTCGGCCCTCAACCATGTTCACTTCATCAAATCTGGCCCTCTTTGAAAAAAGTTAGGACACCCCTTGTCTAAATGATGAATGACTTTAAAAACAAATACAATCTTTTCGAACAAAATGTTTTACATTAAGGGAATGCATGGTTTAGAAAGCTTAAGCATGGTAATATACTGTACAGAAGATAAAAACATAAAATAGGTGTTTGTAATAATTACTAAAACCAATAAAATGCAACATTTTCTGTTGACCACAAAGAATCACAAAAGCAAGGATGAGCAGCTGTAAAAAATGTCAAATTGTATGTATATAAGAAAATGTATAAAACTGCTAAAAATCCATAAGTTAAAGTGAAACAAAAGTGTAGTTAAAAAAATATATACAGTATACAGTATTGAAGTATGTATTCCTAAATCAGTAAAAACACTACAATTAACATTAAAAAAACCTTATGAATAACATAAAAAAATTATATTTTATGCATACTGGTTGTTACATAAAAAAATAAACACAAAGGCCTGGATTCACAGAGATGGGCGCATTTTCACGCCGGCGTAGCGCACACATAGTACGCTATGCCGGCGCAGCACGGAGAGAATGCACTGAATTCAGCAAGCTATTGCTCCCAACTCTGCGCCGGCGTATCGTACATTTCGAAGGCGCAGGCTGGCGTAAGTGGAAGTAGGTGTAAGTGGGCTGGAAGTGGGCGTCATCAATGCTAATGAAGCGTGACCCAATGCAAATGGGCCGGGCGCCAGACAAGTACTTAAAACGAACTGCGCATGCGTCGAGACGTGGAGGTATCCCCGTGCGCATGCTCACAACCACATCGGAACAGCTGCCTAAGATACGCCGGATCACTGTGTACGCCGTTAACGTAACCTACGCCCAGCCAGACCCACGTCCTACGGAAAATACGTAGGCTTGAGTTCCCTGGTGCAGACCTTTGCATGTCTGGTGCTGACTTACACCTTCTTTATGGGGAATAACTTTACGCCGGACGGAAAACTTACGCACGTTGCGTAGAGCCTGCGCCGGGCGCATATTTGCATATTTGAATGGCTAATCAATGGGAGCAGCAACATGCGTTCAGAAGAAAAATGCGCCCACGTTACGCCGGGGTAAGTAAGATACGTCGGCGTAGTGTGGCCAGTTTTTAGGCGTATATTGGTTTGTGACTCAGGCGCACAGATACGCCGGCGCACATTTGTACTTACGTCGGCGTAACTCGATTTACACCGGCGCAAGTGCTTTGTGAATCCTGGCCAA
Source organism: Rana kukunoris (assembly GCA_029574335.1). Taxonomy (NCBI): domain Eukaryota; kingdom Metazoa; phylum Chordata; class Amphibia; order Anura; family Ranidae; genus Rana; species Rana kukunoris. Next base: position 47,687,086 of record CM056060.1, read on the forward strand.
AAAGAAATGAATTGATAACTGATCTTGAAATTCTTAGGGCCAGATTCACGTAGGAGCGCGTATCTTTGTGCGGACGTAACATATCCTATTTACGTTACGCCTCCGCAACTTTTACAGGCAAGTGCTGTATTCACAAAGCACTTGCGCCGTAAGTTGCGTTGGTGTAGCGTAAATGGGCCGGCGTATCCGCGCGCAATTCAAATTAGCAGGTAGGGGGCGTGTTGTATTGAAATGAACGGTGACCCGACGTAAATGACACGCCCAACGAACTGCGCATGCGCCGGCCGTGGACGTATCCCAGTGCGCATGCTCCAAATCACGTCGCAAATAGTCAATGAAAACGACGTGAACGTAACTTACGCCCAGCCCTATTCTAAATCGGCTTACGCAAACGACGTAAAATTTAAAAATGTTGGCGCGGTCCCGACGTCCATACTTAACATTGCCTGCGCCATCTTTTTGTTGGAATAACTTTACGCCTGAAAAAGGCCTTACGTAAACGGGGTATCTTACTGCGACGACCGGGCGTACGTTCGTGAATCGGTGTATCTAGCTAATTTACATATTCGACGCGTAAATCGACGGAAGCGCCACCTAGCGGCCAGCGTAAATATGCAACTAAGATACGACAGCGTAATACAATTACGCCGCTCATATCTTAGCTCAATCCCGGCGTATCTTGTTTTCTGAATACAGAAAAGAGGCACGCCGGCGCATTTTAGAAGTTACGCAGCGTATCTCGAGATATGCCGTCGTAACTCTTGATGAATCTGGCCCTTAGTGTATAATGCTATAATAACACTAGGTGGAGCAAACATCCATGTGTTCGTAAACTAGATACAAAGGGCCAGATTCACAGAGCGATTAAGCAGGCGTAACAGGAGATGCGCGGCGTAAGTCTAAATTTGCGCATGCGTTTCGATGCGCTGCATCCCCAAAACAAGATACCCAAGAAATCTACTTTTTTTGTCCGGCGTAATTTCGATAGACAGGCGTATTCGTCCGCGTAAAACTGCGCTAGACAGACCATTGATTTGCTATTCAAATATGCAGATGAGGGAGTTACGGGGATCCACAAAAGAACGTTGGTGCAGCGCAGGCTACGCGCTGTGCGCAACAGCTGCGCGGCCTGTCTAAAATTAGACCATATAAAAGGTGGTATAAAATTAGACAATTCGTCTACATGTCAGAGAAAGTAACACTGTTAGTGAGGAGCTGAGCAGTCACACGTGTTGCACAACAATCTGTATGCCAACATGCCAGTGGCATCCATGCTCATAGCTATACTACTGACTTTAGATGAGCAAAGAAGGAGGAGGGCACGGAGGAGGGCACGGGAGAGTTATTTTTCTTTTTTTTCCAAAAAAAATTCTTTGCTTTAAGAAACATTTTTACAAAAAATATACATACATATATACATCAATACATAACATACATACAAATTACAAACACGGTCTCACTATCTTTCAATAGCCCTTTAAAACCTTGATGGATATAATAATCTAATCTGATACAAGCCCCTCACTCTTCACTTGATATATCACACACGCATAGACATCTTTGGCATGAGTGATTCTGAGGTGTCTCGCATCTTCAGATTCACCCCTCATGCCATCCTGGAATTAACCACAACCCTGCAGGAGCCCAACACATGACACCACCCATGACACCCATATGTAGCTACATATACAATCCTAGACCCATCCCCACAGATTTCGAACAGAACATGTATGGGGACAGCTGGCTGGTTGGTGAGTGACATGGGTGGCAGGCATGACTGTCCCCCCCATAATGCTGAAATCACAAGGGGCACATGCATTACTAACATCCTCCTGTCTTATCCCTTCAGGGTGACTCTGCATATGCACTGGGACCCCATCTCATGACTCCTATACGGAACCCCCCTAACCAAGGCTACCCCGTCTTCTAAGGGAAGAGCAGCCAGGAGCCAGCTCACATTAGGCATCTTTTCATGTTAAACACACACATTAATCATGGCACAATGAGAATGCATGCATGCACACCACTGTGGTCCCTAGCACAGACACCACATCCTCGTCCCATTGGATTGGCACAAGCCCACCATGCAGGACTTGTGAGCAGCAACGCCATGCCACGGCTCCAATTATGTCACTGTACATTCATACACCATTCACACAGACCTGGGGATCACTTCTCCACCACAAATGAGGGTGACACCCCTTTTCCGGCAGGAATGTCACCCCCACATTCCAAAATCATACACAAACAGAACCAAAAAAATAAAAATTGACCAGCAAAAATATAATTTACAAAAAATAACAACAAAGAAAACACATAAAAGACAAAAATCACTCTGCAAAACAGTCCCCAAATATCTCAAAGACACGTCACAAACAAACAAACGCTAATACACAACAGAACAAAAGCACCTTGCTGTATAGGAAGGCATACAAAGGGATGTACTTTTGCAAAGGAAGTGCGTTTGTGTCTATTTATGCTGTCTGCGTAGTTCACTAAGTTGCCCTAGTCCACTTCCAATTTCACCGATTGCGCCGTTCCCGAGTTGTGAGCATGCGCACAGAGGTGCTGACCATGGTCTGCTTCAAGCGCGCATGTGCGAGCCGGCCGGTCCTTCATTTGCATGGGGTCACGGCTCATTTCAATGTAACACACCGCAGGCGCAAATTTCTGCGCAAAACCGACGAGAGTAGGGTGATTGCGCCGCTTCATTGCGCCAGTCTAACGTAAAGGCGGTGTGCTACGCCGGTCCAATAATGCGCAGATGTACGTGAATCTGGCCCAAAGTAAATGCAGATGACTCAATTGTTACTGAAAATGTTGCCACTAACTTGAAACAGCAGTATAGAACTGTGCCTTGCAAAAGTATTCACCCACATTGGCTTTTTACCTATTTTGTTACATTACAGCCTTTAGTTCAATTTTTTTTAATCTGAATTATATGTGAATCAAAAATCGTCCGAACAAACTTTCGAAAAACAAACGTTCGGTCGTGAGCGCAAACGATAGTGCCATCATGTAATGACCGATAAATCGTTCAGTGGAGTTTAGTGGAGTGAAAAAAAAAAATTGGGTCGTTTTTTTTACATATACCTAGTGCAGAAAGTTCGGACGGGAAACACATTAACCTTCTGATTTATCGTTCGTTCGGCAGAAAATTTTCGGCTCAAAAACGTCCCAACGATTAGCGATTTTGTGCCCATTAACTGTTTGAAAAACGAACGAACTGCCTGAACGACCGATTTTCGCCTGATTTTTCGTATAGTGTATGGCCAATATAAGTTGGTGAAGTAAAGTTAGAAAAATATATACATAAAACAATTTTTCAGAAATAAAAAACTGATAATTGGCATGTGGGTATGTATTCACCCCCTTCGTTATGAAGCCCATAAAAAGGGTGGTGAAAAATTTTGCACGGCACTTTATGTGGTGGAATATGGATGCAGGGTGGGTATAGGAACCATAATAACCTAAACATTAAAACCTATTAAATTGTTATATATCCAAATGTAAAATAGATCACATGATGGTGTGTGTTCAGTCGTGTCCAACTCTTCATTACCTCATGGACCATCAGCGTCAGGCTTTTCTGTCCTCCACTGCCTCCCGGAGCTTGCTTAAAGCGGAAGTAAACCCATCGATTTAACAGTTTCAAAAAGCAGTTACATTTCCGGCATGCCGGGATTGCCAACTGTCACATTGGTTGTGCTCTCAACCAAACTGTCAAACCATCCAATGGCTGGTGTCATAACTGATCACATGTGCAGCACCATGGCAGTTGAAGATTAAACATAGGCCAAGATGGCAGCTTCCTTGGCTGAAAATGATAGGTGGGTTTACTTACACTTTAACTTCACGTTCATTGTTTTAATGATGCCCCCTGCACCTCTGGACCCCTTTACATTACACAGCTCCCTGCACCCCTTTACATTACACAGCACCCGGCACCTCTGGACCCTTTTACATTACACAGCCCCCTGCACCCATGTACATTACACAGCACCTCTGCACCCCTTTACATTACACAGCCCCCTGCACCCCTTTACATTACACAGCACCCTGCACCCCTTTACATTACACAACACTCTGCACCTCTGCACCCCTTTACATTACACAACACCCTGCACCCCTTTACATTACTCTGCACCTCTGAACCCCTTTACATCACACAGCCCCCTGCACCTCTGGACCCTTTTACATTACACAGCCCCCTGCACCCATGTACATTACACAGCACCCTGCACCTCTGGACTCCTTTACATTACACAGCACCGTGCATCACTGGACCCCTTTACATTACACAGCCCCCTGCACCTCTGGACCCTTTACAATATACAGCCCCCACAGCTCTGGACCCCCTGCATGTTACACAGACCCACTTCAGTGGAGACCCCCTCAGTTCACACCGCTTCAGTGCAGACACCCCTCAGTGCAAACCCCCCCCAGTGCAGACCCCCCTCAGTGCAAACCCCCCTCAGTGCAAACCCCCCTCAGTGCAGACCCCCCCCTCAGTGCAGACCCCCCCCTCAGTGCAAACCCCCCAGTGCAGACCCCTTCAGTGCAAACCCCCCCAGTGCAGAACCCCCTCAGTGCAAACCCCCCAGTGCAAACCCCTTTCCCATTCAGTACCTCAGATCAGCGTGGCATTGGCACATGCACAGAAGGCCCCTCTCCTCTGTACACATAAACAGAGAGGAGGGGGAGGTGGCTTCACTCGGCTGTGCCTGGGTGACGTCAGGTGTTCTATGAGAAGTGCCAAACACAGCGAGACTGCTCAGACAGCCTGCGGCCATAAGAGGAGGTGATGGATGGTGCAGCGGTGTCATCCCGCACCCCCCCCCCTTTGTATCGCCGACTGCCGCTGCCTAAAGTCACTCTGCGGCACTGTCGCTGTCACTGCTTTAGTCACGGAGGAAGGGAACCAGCCTGACACCCCCCAGTGTGTGGCACCCCGGTGCGGCCCACCCCTACTTAGTAAACAACTGCCTTCCAGTCAATATTCAGGGGTTTTTTTCCTTCAAGATTGACTGGTTTGATCCTCTTGCTTTCCAAGGGACTTTCAAGAGAATTCTCCAACATGGTAGTTCCAAAGCATCAATTCTTCGAGGTTCAGACCTCCTTATGGTCCAACTTTCACAGCCATAGGTTACTACTGGGAATACCATAGCTTTGACCATATGACACTTTTTCGGCAGGGTATTGTCTCTGTTTTTTATAATGTTGTCTAGGTTTGCCATTGCTTTTCTTTGAAGAAGCAAGTGTCTCCTAATTTCACGGCTACAGTCACTGTCTGCCATGATCTAGCAGCCTAGGAAGATAAAATCTGTCACTGTTTCCATTTCTTCTCCTTCTATTTGCCCAGGAGTGATGGAACCAGTTACCATGATCTTAGTTTTCTTAATGTTCAATTTCAGGCCCACGTTTGACCTCTCCTCTTTCACCTTCATTAAGGGACTCTATAGATCTTCTTCACTTTCTGCCATTAGTATGGTATCATCTGCTCAGGTTGTTGATATTTCTCCTGGCGATCGGGATTGTGAATTGTTGATCCTGGCATTTCGCATTATGTACCCTGCATATAAGTTAAACAAGTAGGGTGACAATATACATTCTTGCTGCACTCCTTTCTCAACTTTGAACCAGTCAGTTGTTCCATGTCTAGTTCTAACTGTTGCTTGTTGACTTGCATACAGGTTTTTCAGAAGAAAGGTGAGGTGGTCTGGTATTACCATTACTTTCAGTATTTGCCACATCTTGTTGTGATCCACACAATTGAAGGCTTCACTGTAGTCAATAAAGCAGAGGGAGACATTCTTCTGGAAATCCTTTGGCCCAGATTCACAGAGCAATTACGCCTGTCTAACTGGTGTTAGACAGGAGTAATTTCAAATTTCGGGCGCCATATCACTAGTTTGAATCCTCAAACCATGATACGGCGGCTTCGGGCTTCGATCCGAGAGGCTTACGTCCTCGTAAGCCTTCGGATCTACACTGCGATATTTTTGCGGCCGCTGGGTGGAGTTCGCGTCGTTTTTTAATGCGTCGGGATATGCAAATGACTTTTTACGGCGATCCACGAAGGTACGAGTGTCCCTCACAATCGCCTACGTCATTGGCTACGTAATGTTAGAGGAGATTTTTGCTGGTCTAACAGTGCGTAACCCATGTAAAGTATGGCCGTCGTTCCCGCGTCGATTTGAAAATATATGTTTTTTTTTAACGTAACTCGTTCGGGAATAGGAATGTACGTAAACGACGCTACTACGACGTAACGACGTGATTTCGCGCAATGCACGGTGGGAAATTTGGGAACGGAGCATGCGCAGTTCAATTGCCGCGGGAACGCGCCTATTTTAAATGCTTCACGCCCCCTACTCGCGCAGATGGATTGCGACGGGAGAAATACACTACGCCGCCGTCGTTTACTGGACAAAATCTACCTGGATTCCACGTAGAGCCAGGTAAAAAACAGCAGCGTAGTGTATTTCTGATACTCTACGAGAATCTAATTCTCTGTGAATCTTCCCCTTTGTTTTTTCCATGATCCAGCGAATGTTGGCTATTTGATTTCCAGTTGCTCTGCCCCCTCGAAATCCAGCTTGTACTTGTGGTAGCTCTCGGTTCACATGCTGCTGAAGCCTAGCTTATACAATTAAATTTTATGGGAAAATACTGCGCAGGTCCATTTGTAAATATTCTATCAAAAATATTATAATAAACATATGCTGCTGCAGCTACAATGTTAGATATAAACAAAGATAGCAATAAAAAAGAAAAAAGCTGCGCTGCATAAAAACAAACAATGTGTCAAACACAAATCAATATGATTGATTTAAATACTGTGAACTTGATGCAATCATCACCTGTGCACAGTAGTAATATTAATAAAGTGAATTAAATAAATATATAAATAAAGTGCAAAGGTTGAATAAAAAGTTCATATAAGTTGATAAGTCCCATAAGATTCAGGCCGGATTCACACCTATGCGAATTGGTTGCGGCTTAAACCGCATCTAATACGCAGAACATTTCTAAATACATAGGGCCAGATTCACGTACATCGGCGCATTTTTTGACTGGCGTAGCGCACCTCCTTTACGTTAGACCGCTGCAATGTAGCGGCGCAATCACCGTATTCTCGTTTGATTAGCGCAGAAATTCGCGCCTGTGCAACGTAATTTCAGAGGCGTAAGGCGGAGTAATTCAAATTGGGAAGGACGTGGGCGTGTTACATTGAAATGAGCCGTGACCCCATGTAAATGAAGTGCCGGCCGGATCAGGCATGCGCGCATGAAGCAGACCATGGTCAGCACCTCTGTGCGCATGCTCACAACTCGGGAACGGTGCAATCAGTGAAATTGGAAGTGGACCCGGGCAACTTTGTGAACTACGCAGACAGCATAAATAGACAGAGACAAACGCACTTCCTTTGCAAAAGTACATCCCTTTGTATCCCTTCCTATACAGCAAGGTGCTTTTGTTCTGTTGTTTATTAGCGTTTGTTTGTTTGTTTGTTTGTTTGTTTGTGACGTGTCTTTGAGATATTTGGGGACTGTTTTGCAGAGTGATTTTTGTCTTTTATGGGCCAGATTCAGGTAGATGAGAGTATCTTTCCTCTGGAGTAACGCTTCTCATTTACGTTACTCTGAAGACCCTTTCAGCGCAAGTCCTGTAATTCACATAGCAGTTGCGCGTAAACTTGCGCCAGAGTAACGATAATGCGCTGGCGTAACCCGACGCAAGTGGAACTGGGTGTGATCATATGTAAATGATGGGCGGAGCCCGGCGCAGAGGCTTACGTTCAGCGCATCATCCACGGAGCATGCGCAGTGAGTGCGGCTCCACTCGCCCCCCTTGTGCGCATGCTCACAACTTCCGTCGGCACCACTTCCTGGGAAACGTCAGCGCAATGCGTTCCGCTGGGCGCTTAAAAGCGCTGGCGGAAACGCCATTCCGGCGCAAAAGTAGTTCCATTTCCCCCCACCCCAGGGAAGATACTTTTGCCCTGTAATGGCTGCTCCCGCTACCCCCAAAGAGAGGAGGAACCTAAACTATAATGCCCAGGAGGTCACTGTGATAATCTCGGCTATGGAGGCATTTAATGATTTTCTCCATGGGAAAAAAAGCAGGAAGACCAGCCGGGAAAGGAAGCAGGGTATCCTGGCCACCATTGCTGCCAGGGTCAATGTGCTGGGGTACTCCACCCGGAGTGCTTCAGACATTCAAAAAAAAAAATCAATGACCTGCGGCGCAAGGTGAGGGGCAAGGTGTCCACCATTAGGAGCCATGAGAGGGGCACAGGTGGTGGTCCCCCATGTCCTGTCACCCTGACCGCGGAGGAGGAGGTGGTCGCCCGCTGCCTGGACAGGGAGCAGTTGGAGGGGGTCCCTGGCTATGACTCCGTAGAGGAAGGCTCCAGGACAGGTAAGTGATTTTTACCCCCTTTTTGGTGTGTTGCATGTGGGGGGGGGGGGTGGGTACATGTGCCAAGTGTGTGGGACCACCAACATGTGTCTGCTTTGTGTCATCCACAGATGACGGTGCTGGGCCATCATCTCATGCCGGCCAGTCCACCCCAACCCCCCAACGGGATGCTGCTGACGAGGCCCTGGGTGGTGGAGACACCGAGGTGGAGGAGGAGAGTGCCCACACCACTTCAGCAGAGGTGGTTGTGGAGGAGCCTGTCCCTGAACAGGAGTTTATTTTAATGTTGGAGGAGTCCTCCTCCTCTGCAGGGCCCTCTGTGATCCCCTCCCCCATCCTAGGTAGCCCCTCAAGGGCGACTCCATCCCCACGGGGACAACCTTCCTCTGCCCCCAGTAAGGCCACCCGGAAGACCAGGGGGGTGTGTGATTTGGTCGAGGACCAGGTGCTGTTGGACCACGCCAAGCAGACCCAGCAGATGGGGGAGATTGCTGGCCACCTGGACCGGGTCGCTGACAGCCTGGGCTCCATGCCCAGTGGTGTTCAGAACATTGTTACCAGCCTGGGGGAGGTGCAGGCTGATGTCCGGCACCTGACAGCAGCTGTACATGCCAACACTGCTGCCATTCGGGAAGAGGGGAGGCAACGGCAGCGTGACCAGCGGCACAATATCACCCGCCAGTTGAGGATGCAGGCCCAGACGAACCTCTATCTGAGCAGGATTGCAGTGGCCTTGGAGGGCATGCAGCCAACAGCTGTCCGGAGTGGCCCATCCGGGGAACAGCCTCCTCAAGATGCCCCCACACCCCCACCACCACCCACTCCCTCCAGGCAGATGAGGAGCCCGAGAGTGCCCCCAAGGAGGAGCCCCCGTCATCCTAGATGAGGGTTATTTTTGATTTGGTTTATATTTGTGCTTTTTTTTGTACTCAGGTTATGAGTTTTTTGTTATTTTTATACTCAGGTTATGAGTTTATATTTTATTTTCATGCTCAGGTGGAGATTTTTTATTTATTTTGAACTGCACACGGTCAGGAGTTCAGGGGACAGTGTGAATGGTGTGTGAATGTGAGAGGGTGGCACTCCTGACAGTAAGGGGTGTCACCCTCGGCCGTGGTGGTGAAGTTAACCCCACGGCTGAATGAATGACGTGTGAAAGGTGTGTGAATGGACAGTAACATCATTGGGGCCTTGACGCTGGCGTTGCTTCTCCCAACTCCTACATGCTGGACTTGGGCTAATCCAATGCGATGTGCATGTGGTGTGTGTGATCTAGGGACATCAGTGGTGTACACGCGTGCATTGTCTGTGTTATTAATGTTTTGGTTTAGTGTCCAAAGATGCCTACGGCGAGGACCCTCCTGACTGCTCTTCCATCAGCAGACTGGGTGTCCTCTGGCAGGTGGGGACTGTGTGGGTCGGGGGTCAGGTCATCACGTATGTCAATCTGCAGGCCTTTTCTCATGGCAAAGTTGTGCAGAATACAACATGCAGCGATGATCTGACACACAAAGGTAGGGGAATACAATAGGGTCCCCCCGGACTTATCCAGGCAGCGGAAACGGGACTTCAGGAGCCCAAATGTTTGCTCCACCACTGCACGGGTTTTGATGTGTGCTTCATTGTATTTTCTCTCTCCTCTGGTTTGGGGGTTCCGGAAAGGAGTCATTAGATGGGGTCCCAGTGCATATGCAGAGTCACCTGTAAGGTAAAAGACAGGAGAATGTTAGTCATGCATGTGCGACTTCTGTTGTGCATCACGGGAGGGGATAGTCATGCCTGCCACCCATGTCACTCACCAACCAGCCAGCTGTCCCCATACATGTTCTGTTCGAATTCTGTAGGGATGGGGCTCTGACGGTATATGAAGCTGTCATGGCTGGACCCGGGGTGTTTGGCACGGACGTGCCATATGAGGCGCTGGGCATCAGCTATCACCTGTACGTTGATGGAATGCCAATGCTTCCGATTGCGGTATATGTGCTCTGTGGCACTGGGGGGCTGTAGTGCCACATGTGTGCAATCAATGGCCCCGATGGTGCGTGGGAATCTGGCAATGTTGTAGAAATCTGTCATTGCCTTCAGCCGCAGCTCCTCAGTGGTGGGTCTGATGAACTGGTTGGACATGCGTCTGAGGATTGCAGGGACAACCTGGTGCACACATCTGCTTATGGAGGACTGTGACATCCCAGCCACCACTCCACTTGTACGCTGGAATGATCCACTGGCAAGGAAATGAAGTGTTGCCAGGACCTTCACCAGTGGCTGCACTGCTTGTGAGCGGTGTGTTGGGCTGGTGATGTCATCCTGCAGGGTTGTGGTTAGTTCAAGTATTACATCAGGGCTGAATCTGAAGAGGCGATACACCTCCTCATCCCCCATGCCAAAGAGGTTCATACGAGTGCGGTATATCCTCTCACGTGCCCGCCTCCTCCGTAGCGAGGGACCCAGTACTAGTCTTAGGACCACGAGTGCCCCTGGCATGTTGGCACACAGAGGTGTTGTCCTTGCAAGTGTTGTTGTTCAGCTTGCTAGTTTCGTCGGTAACGCTGCTGTAGCTGCTCTCCTGCTGACCTGTGACCGTCTGGAGTAAAGATAAAGCAGCCTTTTGTAGAAATAACTTTGCGCCGGACGGACCAGATACGCGCGGCGCATGTAGCCAGCGTATGGTGCTAATCCGATCGTGAATTGGGAAAAATACCTCATTTGCATATTTGCATGGGAAATCAATGGGCGCGACTGATGCGCCCAGCGAAAATAAGCGCTGACGATACTCTGGCGTCGGAAAGTTCCGCCGGTCGCAAATGACCCGTTATTGGGCGCATCTAGTTTGGTGGGTACGGGCACATAGAAACGACGGCGCATCATCACAGTTACGCGGCGCATATCGAAATACTCCAGCGCAAGTGTTCTTGAATCTGGCCCTCTGTGTTTTCTTTGTTGTTATTTTTTGTAAATTATATTTTTGCTGGTCAATTTTTTTTTTGGTTCTGTTTGTGTATGATTTTGGAATGTGGGGGTGACATTCCTGCCGGAAAAGGGGTGTCACCCTCATTTGTGGTGGAGAAGTGATCCCCAGGTCCGTGTGAACGGTGTATGAATGTACAGTGACATAATTGGAGCCGTGGCATGGCGTTGCTGCTCACAAGTCCTGCATTGTGAGCTTGTGCTAATCCAATGTGATGAGGATGTGATGTGTCTGTGCTAGGGACCACAGTGGTGTGCATGCATGCATTCTCATTGTGCCATGATTAATGTGTGTGTTTAACGTGCAAAGATGCCTAATGTGAGCTGGCTCCTGGCTGCTCTTCCCTCAGAAGATGGGGTAGCCTCGGTTAGGGGGGGGATTGTCTGGTTCAGGGGTCAGGTCATCACTTATGTCAATCTCCAGGCCCTTTCTCACTGCGAAGTTGTGCAGCATGCAACATGCACCGATGATCTGGCATACAAAGTTTGGGGAATACTTCAGGGTACCATGGGGGGTTCCGTATAGGAGTCATGAGATGGGGTCCCAGTGCATATGCAGAGTCACCCTGAAGGGATAAGACAGGAGGATGTTAGTAGTGCATGTGCCCCTTGTGATTTCAGCATCATGGGGGGGGACAGTCATGCCTGCCACCCATGTCACTCACCAACCAGCCAGCTGTCCCCATACAAGTTCTGTTCGAAATCTGTGGGGATGGGGCTATGATTGTGTATGTAGCTGTCATGGGTGTCATGGGTGGTGTCATGTGTTGGGCTGGTGATGTCCTCCTGCAGGGTTTTGGTTAATTCCAGGATGGCATGAGGGGTGAATCTGAAAATGCGAGACACCTCAGAATCACTCATGCCAAAGATGTCTATGCGTGTGTGATATATCAAGTAAAGAGTGAGGGGCTTGTATCAGAGAAGAATATTGTATTAGATTAGATTTTTATATCCATCAAGGTTTTAAAGGGCTATTGAAAGATAGTGAGACCGTGTTTGTAATTTGTATGCATGTTATGTATTGATGTATATACGTATGTATATTTTTTGTAAAAATGTTTATAAAAGCAAAGAAAAATGTTTTGGAAAGAAAAAAAAATCCTCTCCCGTGCCCTCCTCCGTTCCCTCCTCCGTGCCCTCCTTCTTCTTTGCTCATCTAAAGTCAGTAGTATAGCTATGAGCATGGATGCCACTGGCATGTTGGGCATACAGTTTGTTGGGCAGCAAGTGTGACTGCTCAGCTCCTCACTAACAGTGTTGCTTTAGCTGACATGTAGACGGATTGTCTAATTTTATACCACCTTTTATATGGTCTAATTTTAGACAGGACGTGCAGCTGTTGCGCACAGCGCGTAGCCTGCGCTGCAACAACGTTCTTTTGTGGATCCCCGTAACTCCCTCATTAGCATATTTGAATAGCAAAACAATGGTGTGTCTAGCACAGTTTTGCGCGGACGGATGCGCCTGTCTATCGAAATTACGCCAGTCAAAAAAAAGTAGATTTCTTGCGTATCTCGTTTTGGGGATGCGGCGCATCGAAACGCATGCGCAAATTTAGACTTACGCCGTGCATCTCCTGTAACGCCGGCGTAATCGCTCTGTGAATCTGGCTCATTGTTTTCAATGAGGCTGGTTCACATATGTGCGATGCATTCGCACTGCGCATTGCAGAAAAAACGTGTGCGGATTTTATGTCTTGCGGTGCGGCTCAGGTGCGAATTCAGTCCCATTATCTTCTATGGGTACGCAGCTGATTTGCAGATGTGTTCAGTTCTCTTCAGGAATTTCTGTCATTCAGCTCAATACACTTCTCCCCCACTCTCCTCTCACCCTTAACTTCTCCCAGGTCTCCAAATTCCCAGCTAAAACGTTGCTAATTTGCTGAACACTTCTCTTATCTTTGCAGAGAGATTACAGAGCTGAAATTCGCACCGCACAAGTGTGATTCCGGCCTCAAGGTGAAATGTAAAGATCTCTAGATGGGTGTTGAGCAGGTCCAAGAAAAAACATGCAGCCAGTAGGCAGATAAGAATAGCCACCACAACTTATGTCCTGTCTGCTTACCACAATGAATGGACCTCTTTAAGAGATCAACAGCACGTATATATGGTATATATGGGGCACCTGGAAGAAGTCATTGTTTTGACGAAACAGCGTAGGGAGGAGCGGCGTGCTGACGTCACCACGTTGTCTATCTGGAAGGACGAGCGGATAGTTTAGCCGGCCGGCTACAGCAATTACATACAACGCGCACTTTATTCTACACAAATGTGAGTGTATCCAGTTTTAATCTAATACATTTTAGAAACGGTATCACGCTATGTTAGCATCTTTCTTTCTGGGTCATGTTCACGGAAGAGACACTCTATAACAACACCTAAGGTTACAGGCTTATACAGTGGCAAAGATTCCGGGATCCCTTGGTCAGAGATACCATATATACACGCTGTTGATCTCTTAAAGCGGTCCATTCATTGTGGTAAGCAGATAGGACATAAGTGGTGGTGGCTGTTGTTATCTGCCAACTGGCTGCACGTTTTTTCTTGGACCTGCTCAACACCCTTCTGGAGATCTTTACATTTACATTTTTTCTTTTCTTATACAATTTAATGCATACTAGCACATTATGCCCTTATTTTTGCAGGTCAGGAAAAAATGGCGAGCTCCCAGCAGGACCTGCAGGCCAGCAGCCAGCAGGACTCACACATCCACAGCCAGCTCCCAGCAGGACCCGCAGCCATTTGGTTTAGAATATTTTTTTCCTATTTCTCCTCCTCTAAAACCATGGTACGTTTTATGGAGCAGAAAATACAGTATGTAAAAAAAATGTAATTGCCCTGAACAGCAAGTGGTTAATGATGGGTATGGTAATATATAAAACCTGATAATAAAAAAAACAAGTAAGACTGCAAGGGGCCCAGCAAACAGTAACTACTATAACATGTAACTACTACTACTAATAGTCCTAAAAGGGCTGTTAAGTCCTTGAATTGTGTACACGGGTGGGGTTACACAAGGGTGTACAATATAGTCCACAGATGTACTTTCTTTATATGCTAGCACAGTGTACCCATTTTTTGAATAGCTCATTTTGAATATCAGACCTAGATCCAAGAGACTGCTCTAGACCAGCTCCTAATTTTTTCTCCAGACTCTAGATGCAGGCTAAGGCAAAGCTTGTCATTACACAAAGATGTATTATAAAGAAGAGCACTCCAGTCTGTATTCCTCCAAGCTGCTTTATTGGGTCATCCACAAATGATGCACAGCCATACTGTTTCCACCCAGGCAAACCATCTCCTACTTACGCATTTCACCACATAGTGGCTGGATGATATATTCTGTGTATCATTGGCCTTTGCTAATAATACCATCCAGGATAATGTTTAGAAATTGCATGCAAAGGTCTCTGTGTTTACAGCTGAACATGTGTGATTCATTGCAAAGAAATAAAGAGATGAATATTGGGACATTTCCACCCTCTAATTACATCAACTGCCTAGGAGGAAGTACTGTGGTTTAATTTACAGGAAAACAATCATGCTTTTTTAATAATATCTTGCTGAAATATACCAGCGAAATTATTGTTTTTTATCAGATTATTACTGAACCAAGAGAAAAGTTTAATGCAAATAGAGCTTTCCTTTGGTGGTATTTTGAATGCCATTGGAGTTTTTTATTTTTTGCACTACAAATAAAAAAAAGACTGACAATTTTTAACTTTTTTCTTTGTTTCTGTTACAAAACTTTGTAAATAAGTACGATTTCTCCATCACTGATGGGAACTGATGAGGCAGTACTGATTGGAACTGATAAGGAGGCACTGATGAGGCAGTTATATGCAGCACTGATGGCTACTGATAGGCTGCATTGATATGCAGCACTGATAGGCACTGATAGGTGGCACTTATATGCAACATTAATGGGCGCTGATAGGCGGCACTAATGGGCACTTATAGGTGGCACTGATGGACACTGATAGGTTGCACTGATGGGCACTCATAGGTGGCACTGGTGGACACTCATAGGCGGCACTGATGGGCACTGGTAGGTGGCACTGACACACCGCAACATAAATCGCCATGCTGCAGGCTTGCGCTGGCTTGTTATCCTGCTGGACGTCATATGACACCCAGTCGGGACAACTGAACCATCATTCTGCTATAGTCCGGACGGGAAATAGATAAAGTCTGAAATAATTTTTTCACAAACTTAATTGAACAATCTTTGACATATGGCAGGGTGAGTCACAGGGAAGTGTTAAAATGGAACTAAACCCATAAGTTTAACAGGTAAGTGAATGGGGGTCTTGCAGTATGTGGATTCAGGGATCTTTCAGGTTTTTTTTCCTTCAACCTACTGGTTGAAGGAAAGAAAACTTTGCGCATATTCCCTGCTTAAAGGTTAAACATTCAGGTATGGGCTGAATAAATCTTGTGTGGGAGGTGTCTTTAGTGTAAGGAATTATTTATTTATTCTTAACTTTAGGGTAGCTGCAGAGTTTTGTTTTTGTTTTTGGCACAGAACAAATGTATTGACCTTTTATGTACTTTAGCTTTTTTTCACTAGTCTAATCCCCGCCCCTATATACCCCGTCCGTGCGTTAACCCGGACGTGTATCGCAATGCATCTGTGCGTGCTCTACGTTCCCACGACCACACTGCATGTGTTCATGAACCCGGACGTACAACGTAATGCGTCTATACATACTCCGTGTCCCCACGACCATAAAACATCAGGCATGACCCCGCTTGCAATGATCATAGGAACCATGAGCATTGCATACCTACTAATACATAATACTTTTGAATGCTCTAAAACTTTTACAGCCAAGCCAGTATATCAGATGAAGTGCATTAGTATAACAATATACCCTCCAAATAATAAAATTACATCACCTAAGATGCATATATAAAATCGCTAAAATCATATGTGGGTTGGAAAAAAAGGGGAAAGCATATACTCATATACATATCATGTGTGCATTAAACACATGGAGGTAATTATATATACTCCCTATAATAACCAACAATGAATATTCTGTCAAAAAGGTTAAACTCAAAAAGTCGCATGACGCCGATCACCCATATAGTGTACTACATAGATGAACAGCTAATTGGTTAACCAAATAACATACAGGAACTATCATTTAGTATCTCCAACTTCATGCATTTTTTGTTTTTCAACCAACCCTTAAAATTCCCTCCATGTATTTAGACTGAGTTAACTGTTAGTCCAACAGAGTCTATAGTGTTATCAATACCCCTGTAAGTTTTACTTCACATTCTGCCATTTCCTGATTAAAGAAAAAAGACATACAGAGATTGATGGCATCCAAGGCTGCATATGGTAAAAAACAATCAAGATAATAAAAAATGGTAAAAAAAGGGATATAAAGTCGCCCTTCCACCTTCTCACACCCCATTGCGCCAAAGAATAAACAAAAAAAGAGACCCTAAAGCAGCTACCTTCAATAAATAAATAGTGATGTAAAATAATTCTGAGTGAACAAAATTGCAGCGCTAAGTTCAGTGACTGAACAAAAATTAATAAATATACCCCTGTGAAAGAGTGTATCATACATATACTAAAAAAAAGTGCATATATATATATATATATATATATATATATATATAAACATATACATAAGGTGAACTGAGTAATTGTGATTAAATGTTCAAAACGTTCATCCAGTGGTCAAAAAATAAATTGTAACAAGCCAAGTCTATAAGTGATTCAATTTCAAATGATTAAACTTTCAGGTGTCCACTTAGTCCTCTTGAACAATCTTCTTTAAAACCTTCCACCACACCATAAGTGCTCAGTGACTCCACAAGCTTTTGGAGATTCTGCAATATTGCCAAACATGCGAATGTGAGGCATGTCCTATTGGTAAGCGCAATTCCTTAGGGTGTGGAGTCACTGAGCACTTATGGTGTGGTGGAAGGTTTTAAAGAAGATTGTTCAAGAGGACTAAGTGGACATCTGAAAGTTTAATCATGGTAGAATATCTGCTAGGAAACCACTGATAAAAAAAGGCAACAAGCAGAAGAGACTTGTTTGGGCTAAAGAACACAAGGAATGGACATTAGACCAGTGGAAATCTGTGCTTTGGTCTGATGAGTCCAAATTTGAGATCTTTGGTTCCAACCACCGTGTCTTTGTGCGATGCAGAAAAGGTGAACGGATGGACTCTACATGCCTAGCATTGAGGAGGAGGTGTGATGGTGTGGGGGTGCTTTGCTGGTGACTTATTCAAAATTGAAGGCATACTGAACCAGCATGGCTACCACAGCATCTTGCAGCGGCATGCTATTCCATCCGGTTAGCGTTTAGTTGGACCATCATTTATTTTTCAACAGGACAATGACCCCAAACTTACCTCCAGGCTGTGTAAGGGCTATTTGACCAAGAAGGAGAGTGATGGGGTGCTGCGCCAGATGACCTGGCCTTCACAGTCACCGGACCTGAACCCAATCGAGATGGTTTGGGGTGAGTTGGACTGCAGAGTGAAGGCAAAAGAGCCAACAAGTGCTAAGCATTTCTGGGGACTCCTTCAAGACTGTTGGAAGACCATTTCAGGTGACTACCTCTTGAAGCTCATCAAGAGAATGCCAAGAGTGTGCAAAGCAGTAATCAAAGCAAAAGGTGGCTACTTTGAAGAACCTAGAATATGACATATTTTCAGTTGTTTCACACTTTTTTGTTATGTATATAATTCCACATGTGTTAATTCATAGTTTTGATGCCTTCAGTGTGAATCTACAATTTTCATAGTCATGAAAATAAAGAAAACTCTTGGAATGAGAAGGTGTGTCCAAACTTTTGGTATGTATATATATATATATATATATATATATATATATATATATATATATATATATATATATATATAATAAATTGCTGACTCACTTGTACCCTAAAATACAAAAAATAAATAAAGGAAAAGGCTGTGAGATAGTTGTAAACAATAAGCTTGTAGACTTTTGTAACGGGAGTCCCTTTTGGGGCATAGGGTGACTGATAAATGATAATTCATGTTTTGCGGGTGTTAATTGCATCTGCTTCTAGACATTCCATTGTGTGATGCTAATAACACTGTTTAAAGCTTATTGATGATCAGGTGTGAATATCTTATTGTCGGAGACAGTACGTCTGACATAGGAATGTGTATTCTGCAGGTGAATAACTTATTGGCAGAGTCGGAACGTCTGGGGGATAATTACCTCAACTGAATGTCATTATCTAAGAGAATGTGATTGAAGTTCATTGTGTGATGTTAGGGGGATGGAGAGTTTCCTTGTCCCTGTGATTAACTGTGACATGTTTGTAACTGTATAAGAACCAGCTGAGTTTACCATTAAAACGTCCGTACATTTGACTCAGAACACAGAGCGTATGTCTCGTCTCTCTGAGGGAATTCTTATGGGTCCTGTCGGCTGGATTGTCTGATAAGCTGTCCTGGGTTGATGGAATGGGAGATCGTAAATGGTGGTGACTGCTACAACTTTTTTATAAGAATCAGGACTGAAGCAGTAGTATGACTTTTTTGTTTTTGCAAAGTAGTCTTTCAATTAGCCCATTTTTTATACATACATCCTAAACCACTAACACTTATAGTTGTATTATTGTGGTTATTTCTAATAATTATATACTCTCCCTTATTTTAATTTGAACTACTTTAGCCTCTTATAGAATTTCATGATGTGTTTTTTCCTGTCAGTTTCATCTCTCTTATCTGTTTGATTAGAAACTGAAAATATTTCTTATGCATCATAACTTACAGTTTTGAGCTATTTTCATATACAGAAAAGGTGTCATAAAATTCCTCCTTTAGAAGGATAGTAGCTTGGGAGACCAATTAGGTGGGAAAAGTGCCCTGTGCACAAATTAAAAGTAGTAGATCTACACAAGAGAACATGCTGGTTGACTTTACTACTTGCATTTTTAGGTTAATGGTATATTATTTTACAATGAGTTTGGTCAAATTGCTTCCTTTGATATTAGCATATTAGCAAAGCACCCATATCATATAGTGTAGTAATAAAATATCCCTTGATTATACTTTGTTTTACTATTGGTTGAACATTCTTGCAATGGAATATTTAATTTATTTTCTTCAGACTTCATATCAAAATCAGTGTTCCTGGATACCACCTCAGGCGGCGTACACACGACCGAGGTTCTCGCTGGAAACCAGCGAGAACCTTGCTGGAAGCTGCATTCCAGCGAGGACCTCGGCCGTGTGTACGCTCTCGGCGAGCATCCCGTCGGGAATCCCTTCGAGCAGAAATAGAGAGTATTTCGATATGCGCCGCGTAACTGTGATGATGCGCCGTCGTTTCTATGTGCCCGTACCCACCAAACTAGATGCGCCCAATAACGGGTCATTTGCGACCGGCGGAACGTTCCGACGCCAGAGTATCGTCAGCGCTTATTTTCGCTGGGCGCATCAGTCGCGCCCATTGATTTCCCCTGCAAATATGCAAATGAGGTATTTTTCCCAATTCACGATCGGATTAGCACCATACGCTGGCTACATGCGCCGCGCGTATCTGGTCCGTCCGGCGCAAAGTTATTTCTACAAAAGGCTGCTTTATCTTTACTCCAGACGGTCACAGGTCAGCAGCTACAGCAGCGTTACCGACGAAACTAGCAAGCTGAACAACAACACTTGCAAGGACAACACCTCTGTGTGCCAACATGCCAGGGGCAATTGTGGTCCTAAGACTAGTACTGGGTCCCTCGCTACGGAGGAGGCGGGCACGTGAGAGGATATACCGCACTCGTATGTGCCTCTTTGGCATGGGGGATGAGGAGGTGTATCGCCTCTTCAGATTCAGCCCTAATGTAATACTTGAACTAACCACAACCCTGCAGGATGACATCACCAGCCCAACACACCGCTCACAAGCAGTGCAGCCACTGGTGAAGGTCCTGGCAACACTTCATTTCCTTGCCAGTGGCTCTTTTCAGCGTACAAGTGGAGTGGTGGCTGGGATGTCACAATCCTCCATAAGCAGATGTGTGCACCAGGTTGTCCCTGCAATCCTCAGACGCATGTCCAACCAGTTCATCAGACCCACCACTGAGGAGCTGCGGCTGAAGGCAATGACAGATTTCTACAACATTGCCAGATTCCCACGCACCAATCGGGGCCATTGATTGCACACATGTGGCCCTACAGCCCCCCAGTGCCACAGAGCACATATACCGCAATCGGAAGCATTGGCATTCCATCAACGTACAGGTGATAGCTGATGCCCAACGCCTCATATGGCACGTCCGTGCCAAACACCCCGGGTCCAGCCATGACAGCTTCATATACCGTCAGAGCCCCATCCCAGCAGAATTCGAGCAGAACATGTATGGGGACAGCTGGCTGGTTGGTGAGTGACAAGGGAGTCAGGCATGACTATCCCCTCCCGTGATGCACAACAGAAGTCGCACATGCATGACTAACATTCTCCTGTCTTTTACCTTACAGGTGACTCTGCATATGCACTGGGACCCCATCTAATGACTCCTTTCCGGAACCCCCAAACCAGAGGAGAGAGAAAATACAATGAAGCACACATCAAAACCCGTGGAGTGGTGGAGCAAACATTTGGGCTCCTAAAGTCCCGTTTCCGCTGCCTGGATAAGTCCGGGGGGACCCTATTGTATTCCCCTACCTTTGTGTGTCAGATCATCGCTGCATGTTGTATTCTGCACAACTTTGCTATGAGAAAAGGCCTGCAGATTGACATACGTGATGACCTGACCCCCGACCCACACAGTCCCCACCTGCCAGAGGACACCCAGTCTGCTGATGGAAGAGCAGTCAGGAGGGTCCTCGCCGTAGGCATCTTTGGACACTAAACCAAAACATTAATCACACAGACAGTGCACGCGTGTACACCACTGGATCACACACACCACATGCACATCGCATTGGATTAGCCCAAGTCCAGCATGTAGGAGTTGGGAGCAGCAACGCCAGCGTCAAGGCCCCAATGATGTCACTGTCCATTCACACACCTTTCACACGTCATTCATTCAGCCGTGGGGTTAACTTCACCACCACGGCCGAGGGTGACACCCCTTACTTTCAGGAGTGCCACCCTCTCACATTCACACACCATTCACACTGTCCCCTGCACTCCTGACCGTGTGCAGTACAAAATAAAAACAAAAATCTCATAACCTGAGAACCAAAAAATAAACAAAAACTCATGTCCTGAGTATAAACAATAATAATAAAAAATAAACAAAAACTCATATCCTGAGTATAAACAAAAATATATAACAACCAAAAAAACAAAAAACCCTCATCTGGGATGACGGGGGCTCCTCCTTGGGGGCACTCTCGGGCTCCTCATCTGCCTGGAGGGAGTGGGTGGTGGTGGGGGTGGGGGGGGCATCAGGAGGAGGCTGATCCCCGGGTGGGCCACTCCTGGGAGCTGTTGGCTGCCTGCCCTCCAATGCCACAGCGATACGGCTCAGATACAGGTTTGTTTGGGCCTGCATCCTCAACTGGCGGGTGATATTGTGCCGCTGGTCACGTTGCCGCTGCCTCCCCTCTTCCCGGATGGCAGCTGTGTTGTCTCGAACAGCTGCTGTCAAGTGCCGGATATCAGCCTGCACCTCCCCCAGGCTGGTCACAACGCCCTGCACGCGACTGGGCAGCTGTGACAGAGAGCCCAGGCTGTCTGCGACCCTGTCTAAGTGGCCAGCCATCTCCCCCATTTGCTGGGTCTGTTTGTCGTGGTCCAACAGCACCTGGTCCTCGACCAAATCACACACCCCCCTGGTCTTCCGGGTGGCCTTCCTGGGGGCAGAAGAAGGTTGTCCCCGTGGGGATGGAGTCGCCCTTGAGGGGCTACCTAGGATGGGGGAGGGGATCACAGAGGGCCCTGCAGAGGAGGAGGACTCCTCCAACATTAAAATAAACTCCTGTTCAGGGACAGGCTCCTCCACAACCACCTCTGCTGAAGTGGTGTGGGCACTCTCCTCCTCCACCTCGGTGTCTCCAGCACCCAGGGCCTCGTCTTCAGCATCCCGTTGGGGGGTTGGGGTGGACTGGCCGGCACGAGATGGCCCAGCACCGTCATCTGTGGATGACACAAAGCAGACACATGTTGGTGGTCCCACACACTTGCCACATGTAAACACCCCCCCCCCCCACATGCAACACACCAAAAAGGGGGTAAAAATCACTTACCTGTCCTGGAGCCTTCCTCTACGGAGTCATAGCCAGGGACCCCCTCCAACTGCTCCCTGTCCAGGCAGCGGGCAACCACCTCCTCCTCCGCGGTCAGGGTGACAGGACATGGGGGACCACCACCTGTGCCCCTCTCATGGCTCCTAATGGTGGACACCTTGCCCCTCACCTTGCGCCGCAGGTCATTTATTTTTTTTTGAATGTCCGAAGGACTCCGGGTGGAGTACCCCAGCACATTGACCCTGGCAGCTATGGTGTCCAGGATGCCCTGCTTCCTCTCCCGGCTGGTCTTCCTGCTTTTTTTCCCATGGAGGAAATCATTAAACGTCTCCATAGCCGAGATTATCACAGAGACCTCCTGGGCATTATAATTTAGGTTCCTCCTCTCTTTGGGGGTAGCGGGAGCAGCCATTACAGGGCAAAAGTATCTTCCCTGGGGTGGGGGGAAATGGAACTACTTTTGCGCCGTAATGGCGTTTCCGCCAGCGCTTTTAAGCGCCCAGCGGAACGCATTGCGCTGACGTTTCCCAGGAAGTGGTGCCGACGGAAGTTGTGAGCATGCGCACAAGGGGGCGAGTGGAGCCGCACTCACTGCGCATGCTCCGTGGATGATGCGCTGAACGTAAGCCTCTGCGCTGGGCTCCGCCCATCATTTACATATGATCACACCCACTTCCACTTGCGTCGGGTTACGCCAGCGCATTATCGTTACTCTGGCGCAAGTTTACGCGCAACTGCTATGTGAATTACAGGACTTGCGCTGAAAGGGTCTTCAGAGTAACGTAAATGAGAAGCGTTACTCCAGAGGAAAGATACTCTCATCTACCTGAATCTGGCCCATAGAGTATAGTGGGAAGTATAACATGCAGTACTCTATAGGAGATGATAGAAAGTATCCTGTGATGTCCTGTATAGAACATACAATGTATAGGATGACATATGACTGTATATAGGGGGGATAGTGGGATGATCGGAGGTATTATATAGTTCTGTCACATATAGAATATATAGATGTCACAGAGCTCCATGGGGGATAATTGGGAACACTGTACAGGTCGGTGTATGCAGTACTCTATAGAGGACATGAGAAAGTCTATACAGAGTGATGTGTAGGATGATATGTGGGGCTGTATATAGGCATATCTCTAGCAGGCAACACACATGGTCTGATCTTGGTGGACAGGTGGACACACTCACCCGGCAGCTCGTCTCCCCCCCCCCCCCCCCCGGCTGCTGTCATCTTAATCCCAGTCAGCTGGCATTGAGCAGCCCACACTGCCGCACGGTCCCGCCCCTTCCTGATACCCCGCCCACACTCATCCAGCGGCCAGATTTTTGCTGGGATCCTTCCCGCGAGAGTGAAAGGGGGTGGCTGTATGTTTACAAGACAACCGCAATGCTTCCTGTGAAAGGAAACGCCCACTCTGCAAGCAAAAATCGGCGAGCAGACAGGGAACGCAAAGAGAGAAAAGAGCGCCGCCCTTTCATCCACTGCCACCCCGAGGCCTGGCCTCAGTGAAAATAAAAAACTATTCAGCGCTGGAAAAAACAATAATAAACAAAATATGCAAGCCAGCACTAAGGATATATTCAAATAAAAATTCCCAACTGACATGTGTAATAAAACAGTGCAGCGCAAAACAATATGTTACTACAATAAATTACAACAAGCGTGTGCAGCTCAGAAAGAAAGCAGTGATTGTGGGTGACGTCAGCACATAGCTCCTCTCCCTCGTACATTACATCCCATGGACGGGACTTTATCAGTGTCGGGTGTGGAGATAGTGAAGACAACCCGCAGATACAAGCCTATATACCATGCAGGGACATTGTTATGGCAACCGCCAGAAACAATCAGGCTAATCAACAGAACAGCCTGTAAAGCTACCCACATAGTAAGCTTAATATTAACCAGTGCACAAGGGCCACAGCAAACCTGGCTCTATGGCAACTGGATTGATCACGATAAACACCCATCAATCAGGTCACAGATCGAACGTGAGATTCTTGAAAAGTATTAAAAAAATAAAAAATAAAGGTAAGGGAGACAATAGTCCCATGATACACAAAATAGCATAGCTCATGACAGATGCTGCGAGCGACCTCTATAAAATTATTGTATAAAATACAGTAACCCACATATACTAAAAACATATATGAAAAAACGTCATATATAAAAGACGTCATATATAACAAAACATCAGCCGCGATCACCATTTCTACAAGCAAAAATACAACATATAATAAAAAATAATGAGAATTCTACAATAAAATAAACCCTATTTTCAAACAGACATAAAACGATGAAAATAGGTTAAAATACTAGAATTACCTGGTTGAAATAAAACAATTCAAATCAAACTCAACATTTAATCCTGATGGCGAGGTCAACTTGGTCTCATAAATCCAATAGGATTCACGACGACTAAGTTGTCGAATGTAGTGTCCACCCCGCCAATGCTTAGAAACTTTTTCTATCCCCCAAAATTTCAGGCTTTTGGGATCTCGTTGATGATGAATCCTGAAGTGTTTGGAGACACTTTCCGTTTTAATGCCTCTCTTAATGTTGCTAACATGCTCGCCTACCCTTACATGCAGCGAACGAGAGGTGCGCCCCACATATTGGAGGCCACATCCACATTCAAGCATGCACACAACACCCTCTGTGGCACATGTAATCAACTGTTTTATTGGGTATTCGGTCTGTGTAACAGTGGAACAGAAGGATTTCCGCTTTTTAATATTGGCTTTCCCATGTTTACAAGTCGCACAGCGACCACACGCATTGAAGCCAGAAAGAACATTTTAAAGTTTAGGTTGAGCTACTATAGGTGGGTCCACAACTCCAGGGGCCAAACAGTCCCTGAGAGAGGGGGCCTTCCTATAAATGAATTGGGGTCAGTCAGGTAAAACCGGGCCCAATACTCTGTCACCCTTAAGGATTGGCCAATGTTTGGCCACAATTCTCTCAAACTTCTTATGTTGGATAGTGTTGCTCACGAATATTCGCTTTGCGAATATTCGCTACGAATATTGCATATTCGAGTATTCGCGAATAACTCGAATATTGCGGCGAATATTCGCTATGGCGAATATTCGTATTTTTTCAAATTTATTTTTACAACAGATCACATCCTAATGATCTCCATCGACGTCTAAAAGCATTGCTGGTATGATTAGAGAGAGACCCTGGGCCGAGTAGCTGATGCGATTCTTTTATGTTGCCGAAAATTCGCATTGCGAATTTTCGGCAACATAAAAGAATCGCATCAGCTACTCGGCCCTTCTTTTGCATCAGAGCCAATCAGAATAACTCGAATATTTGACAAACGGAATATTGCGCGATTATCTTCTCCGCCCTTCTTTTGCATCAGAGCCAATCAGAATAACTCGAATATTCGGCAAAAGGAACATTGCGCGATATTCCTTTTGCCGAATATTCGAGTTATTCTGATTGGCTCTGATGCAAAAGAAGGGCGGAGAAGATAATCGCGCAATAGGAATATTGCGCGATTATCTTCTCCGCCCTTCTTTTGCCCCCTTATTCTCCTTTCTTTTAAGTAGAGTTAGTGTAGAGTTAGTGTTTAGTGCATATTAGTTTAGTAATACAGGAAATGATCTCCGTTTATGAGAATTTCGCAATCATTTTCGCATTAGCGAAATTTCGCAACATTTTTTTTGGATAAAATATCACGAATATTCGATATTAGCGAATATTCGCGAATATTCTTCTATATAGTCGCGCAATATCACGAAATCGAATATGGCGTATTCCGCTCAACACTAATGTTGGATGTTGTAGTCCAACAACATTTTATAGTTGCTGCCCTTTTCCTCATCCAAAGTCTGGGGCTTATCAGCTATAATAGTATTCCTTTCTAAAATCCTGACCTTCTCAATCTCTTGTGCAATGGAAGGTTGAGAATAACCCTTAGAGGCGAACCTAGTCGCCAACTCCTGAGACTGTGACACAAAGTCAGACTAGAAAGAACAATTCCTGCAGAGTCTGACAAATTGTCCTCTGGGGATGTTGCACAACCATAGATTGTGATGGCAACTGGTAAGTGGAATATACCCATTCCGATCAGTTACTTTGAAATGGTTTCTGGTCAATAGTTTCGAATCTCCTTTAAATATTTCTAAATCTAAAAATGTGACTTGCTCATGGGAGACTGTCCAGGTAAGGACAATATTTCTATTATTGTTATTAAGCCTGTTCATAAACTCCTGAAGAGTGGACATATCACCCTCTCAGATCATTATCAAGTCATCGATATATCTCCTATAGCAAAGGAGCTGGGACGGCATCTCATGGAAAATCACGTCCCGCTCCCAGTGGGCCATAAAAAGATTGGCCACAGTGGCCTTGTGGGATATCTGGCCCTGTTTAGGAGCATATAACAAATAGGTCTCAGCAAAGTGTAATCTACAGTGATAATGTTTGTGTATGACACAGGGCACAGAAGAAAAATCAGTACAAGGGACAGTACATACATATCTCCCCCAATGAAACTGCAACGGTCACCACTGTTTACGATTTCCCTTCCATAAACCACGACAGCTTTTCTGAAACTCCAACCAACAGGACCCAATCCATCCCATTTCCCAAAATAACCGAGACACAGCTCTGAAACTGGTTTCAAAATGAATGAACAAACTCTTTAATGGTTAGCTCTCTTATATACAGTACAAGGCATGTTTCAGTAATCACAGGAACAATCAAACTCTCCACCCCCAACTTCACAACATGGGGGCTTCAATCGCATTCTTTTAGTTAATGACATCTAGTTGAGCTAATAATTAGTCATCCCCCAGATGTCCCGTATCCGCAATTAGAGGAGGTAATTACTATAGCTTGACAAGTCACATTCCTTTACTAAACATAATTGACATGCTAATTCCCTACCCCTGAAAGGAGACATCTGACCTTTAGACTGCTAACTCATAACACATATCTATCATCAATAGCATCTTCACACAATGAAAGGTCTTAGGAGCAGACGTGCAACTAATAGCATCTCAACAGCCAAGGTTAAGCATTGAAAGAGGCACTCTTATTATCCGGTTGGGGGTCACAATGAAATCACCTGTAATATCTCAAGATATCCTGCAATATGAACTATCAGTAATGTCCCATCTCATGTAATTTATAATTAATATTTCTCAGTCACCCTATGCCCAAAAGGGGCACAGGGTGACCCTAGACCCAAGAGTTATTAGTGACACTGGCACAGGTGTACCCCTCATCCTTCCAAAGTCTCTTTTTGTCTCGCGTCATTCCGATACAGTTACCATCTATTGCTTACCTCTGTGCCCCCCATTCACACCTCCGCTCTGTAACCCTTGTCCACAGCTTAGCTATGCCACAATTCACCTCTTCCTTCCCTCATCCACAGCTCACCGTTTCTTCCCCCTGTCCACAGCTCACCTCTTTTACCCCCTGTCCACCAAGGGCGTATTCCAGGGGAGGGGCAATGGGTCAATTCCCCCCCAGAAAATAGTGAGCAGGCTGTGCTGATGCCGACCCCCACTGATCGTTGCTGACAGGCTTTCTGTGAAGGGACACAGGCTGTGGGGGATTTCCACCCCTCCTTCTCCTCCTGGAGCCGAGCATTCACCTGGCAATGCCTGTTCCTATTGGCTACATTCAGAGCCAATGGCTGGTAAACTAGAAGCTAGAGGATTATGGGGCATGTAGTCCCGGATACCAGCAGGCCCCAGGATGGTTCCCTGAGAGGACTGCAGCCCCCAACATGCCTAGCAGGAGGAGGGGAGAGGAAGAGAGGAGAAGAGGAACCATGAGGCTGTCAGGTGAAGGGAGCCAGAGATTCTATTATCATCCAAGGTAATAACTTATCTCCCCTCCACCTTGCTACAACCACCCTGTCCTCCCCTCCACCTGGCTGCATCCCCCCTGTCCTTCCCTCCACCTGGCTGCAACCACCCTGTCCTCCCCTTCACCTGGCTGCATACACCCTGTCCTCCCCTCCACCTGGCTGCATCCACCCTGTCCTTCCTTCCACCTGGCTGTTTCCACCCTGTAATAATAGAAATAATGTGCTTCAATCATCCTGACACCCTATTAATCATGGTGCCGTGATTATTGAAGCGCCAATACCAGACATTGCCCCTACAAATTGCCCGCAGAAATGTTGGCAGTGTGTAATCGGCACCTGGTGCCGTAATGCATTCCATGGTGGAACGCAGAGCCACAACTTAAGTTACTGAACATGTTCGCTTCAACTTTTCTATGTTAAGGGTTGCTGGTATTTTATACCTGTCCCCTTAGTGACCTAATGCACTACTCTATGCTAAAGTGATATGATGTAGAGAACCCCCAAACTCCTGTGTTCTGATTGGAGTGACGCCTGGGGTCCCGTACTGATAATCACTCGCATTCAGATGTGCATTTGGAATCTTCAAGTTTATTGTATACTTTTAAAGGCTAAGGTAGGCCGCCTGTTGTAATACGTCTAACCTTAGTAGCTCCTGTGTTCTGATTGGAGTGACGCATGGGGTCCAATACTGAATTCTCACATAGCGAAGTGTATTGAAGTTCTTGCTAACGGCAGTTGTGGTTCACTCCTGTTCACCAGAGCTGTTACACAGTGCCCCTCCCTAGATTAGACTCTGAATCCACCCCTGCTGTCCACAGCCCACCTCTTCTTCCCCCCCATCTGCAGCTCACTAATTCTTCCCCGTCCACAGCTTACCAATTCTTCACCCCATCCACAGATCACCACTTGTTCCCCATCCGAAGATCACCTTTTTCTCCTCCTGTCCACAGCTGACCTCTTCTTCCCCTATCCACAGCTGACCTCTTCTTCCCCCATCCGCAGCTTACCAATTCTCCCCCCCCCCTATCTGCAGCTTGCCACTTCTTCCCCTCAACTGCAGCTTATCAATTCAGCCCTTCCCCCCATCCGCAGCTTACCAAATCTTCCCCCTATCCACAGCTTACCAATTCTTTCCCCCATCCGCAGCTCACATTTTCCTTCTCCCATCCATAGCTCACCTCTTCTTCCCCCATCCACAACTGACCTCTTCCCCTTGTTTGCAGCTCACCACTTCTTCCCCCTTTCCGCAACTCACCACTTTTTTCCCTTGTCCGCAGTTCACCACTTCTTCCCCCCTTCCACAGCTCACCTTTTCTTCCTGCAGTCCACAGCTCACCTCTTCTTCCTCAGTCTGCAGCTCACCTCGTCTCCCCCTGTCAACAGCTTACCAATTCTTCCCCCCTTTCCGCAGCTTACAAATTCTTCCCCTTGTCCCCAGGTCACCACTTCTTCCCCTTGTCCACAGTTCACCACTTTTTTCCCCCTGTCTGCAGTTCACCACTTCTTCCCCCCATCCACAGCTCACCCTTTCTTCCTCCTGTCCACAGCTCACCTCTTCTTCCCCCATCTGCAGCTCACCAAATCTTCCCTCTGTCCGCAGCTCACCCCTTCTTTCCCCCATCCACAGCTCACTTCCCGGTCACAGCTCACCTTTTTCTCCTCCGGTACACAGCTCACCCTTTCTTTCCCCGTCCTCAGCTTATAGGGAGATTTCAATTTAAGACCTTTTATACTGTAATCTAAAGCCGACCATAGACGGTTTGAATCTTGACCAGTTCAGCAGGAACAGGCCGAGATTCCAACTATGTATGGGAAGGCTGAATGTAACCAAGTTTATTGATCGATCAACTTAGGTACAATCAGCCTGTCGGATTTTACATGCTATAATTGCTAGAGTTGGTTACAGCTGCTAGCAATAATCACTGGGTTCTCCCGGTGGGGACCGCTCCCTGGTTCCCACCCCTGCTGAGAGAACACAATGGCTCTTTGTGTGGGATTCCCCCATCAACACTGTGCAACCCATGGTTGCAGGAAAAGAAAATCGCTCTGCCTATGGCCACCTTATGACCCATCATTAAAGGTAAGATTGTGCTCATTGAGGAGTGGTTGGTGACTGAACCTTTGCTGCACAATATAAAGGCACAAATTAACCGGGATGATCATGGATTGATTTTTACACCAATAATTTAGATGAATTTTCACTTTTTTTATATATATTTTTGTTTATATCATGACTATTTCACTAATTGTACAATTGTAAAGTGAGCAATTTTCACTTTATATATTCCTGGTATCTGTATGATAGTTATTAATGTATTTTTGAATTATTGATCAAGGGATTTTTTTTAATTTATTCAATATAGTTCAGCAATTTTTTCTGTACATGTTTGAAAGATATTGTTTAATTTAGGTGATAGCAAGCTTGGTTTTTCATATCGGTGTTGGTGCAAAATAACACATTGAGAGAATGACTCATTATACACATCCACATTCCATCAACCATGAAATTGTTTCAGATTAGCTAGTTCTGATGAGGCGGAAAGCAGTGGCGGCTGGTACTAAACTTTTGGGGGGGGGGGCACAAACAAACTATCAGGCTGTGTACTCACCGAAGCCGAGATGCCGAGGGTGGCCCACCGTTGCGACCCGGCGCCGACCGTCCCCCTGGAGTTGGGACAGGGGAGGTGAGCCCCGGGAGGCACCAGCGCCAGTGAGGTCCGGGTTGGTAGCCGGGATCCTGGTGCAGACTGGAACTGAAGCTCCTCCTGATGGTGGTGAGCAGAGCAGGCAGCGGAGGAGCCACAAGACAGGTGCAAGGCAGGTAGCAGAAGCTGTACTGAAGAACTGTGGAGCAGGTAACTGGAGGGGTACCGGGCAGGTGCAAGTGGATCAGACTGAGAACAGGTCCAGAGAGCTAGCCGAGGTTCAGGGGTTGGAGAGGTCAACAAGTCCAGAGTCAAGCCAGAAGTCAGGGATTATAGAAGACAGCGTATTCAGGAACAAGAGCCAAGGTCAACTTCAGGGCGAGAGGAGAGTCGTACGGAAGGACAACTTCCTGGCGAGAGGAGAGTCGTATGGAAATCCGGGTCAAAGGTTCAGGTAATCGGCAGAGAGTCCAAGCACAAGCTGAAGACAAACCAGCAACCTGCCATAAGACAGGGGCTGGTTTAAATAGCCTGGTCAGGCCTCTGATTGGTTCCCGGAAGGTGCGCGCCCGTGCGCGCGCCCATGTGCACGCTGCGTCGCCAGACCGCGCATGCGCGCGTGTGCGCGCCTTTCCCGCACGGGTACACGCCGGAGCGCCGCTCTATTGCGCATGTGCGAGGATCGGAAGACAGGCCTGGATCCCTGACACAAACCCCGCCTAGGTCCACACTCACTCCTCCACAGTCCCCCCGCACTCACCCCTCCATGGCACGACCTTCCCGCCCCACTCACCCCTCCATTGGTACAGTCCCCCTGCACTCACCCCTCCACGGCACTGTCCCCCCGACCATATCCGCCTCCTGTCCTGATTAGCTGGAGGAGATTCTGGAAGACAATAGCAAATATTAATTTGCTAGTGTCACAAGTTGGTGGGTTCTGCGCCCCACAGCCCAACCTTTTGCAAGCCTCCGGCTCTAATCATGTAGCATGAAAAAGAAAACTCATCCAAAACGTATGGGTCCGGCACCCTGCATGCGTCCCCACATGCAAACTAATGGACTGTCAGGGGATGCCTACGCAGGCATCCGATACTAGGCAACAGGTCAATGGGCTGCACTAAAGTCAATAGGCACCAGGATAGTGACAAAATATACGTTTAATAAAAGGTTAAGCACACGTGAAACAATTGTGTAAAAAACCCCAAGACAAGCAAGCATAACACAGCAAACCCCAAACCAATAATCAACAAATATATACAAGGTGGGAGCATATATACCAGGTCAAGCAGGGATCTGAGGAACAAGGGGAAGCAGAGTCCAGGACAGGGCAGTGATCAAATCAGGAGAGTCCAGCACAGGGCAGAGATCAAATCAGGAACAGGTTGTGTCCAGCTAACAGATCAGGCAGGTAACAGGCTGACAAGGAAAAATACTGAAGCACTGGATTGTAGTGCAGGGCGGGCTTATATACACCTGTAGCAGTTCATCCCAATTAGAGAGGAGTCCATCCCATGGGAGACACCCGCTGGTGGACATCAGAACTGCACCCCTGTTGCTGGGAGAAACAGTGCCACCAGCAGGTGACCAAAACCATGACATGGATCATGACATGGACTGGCTGCTCCTGGGGATAGTACATAATGCATGGGTCTTCAAACTATGGCCCTCCAGGTGTTCAGGAACTACAATTCCCATCATGCCTAGTCATGTCTGTGAATGTCAGAGTTTTACAATGCCTCATGGGAAGTGTAGTTCCGCAACAGCTGGAGGGCCGTAGTTTGAGGATCCCTGACATAATGCAATGACTGAAAACTATGGGGAAAGACTTTTTCACTTTTTTATGCATTTACATGCTGACTCACAAACTCAGAAGCCATGAGTGAAAGGAATCCGGGCAATTTGTCTAGCCAAAACCTTGGTGATGAGAAGGAATTACTACCTGCATCAGCAAGTGTAGGATTTACAAAGCCCATACCTAGTTCCACAGACTGACAAGTAAAATATTACGTACATTGTAATGGATGTTTGCACAACCTAGTTGATTGTCACATTACACTTATGTGGAGCTGATAGATCCCCTTCGTGAGCGCAGTAGTCTATATATTTTCTTTCAGATTACATCCCTGCAACATAAGAGGATTTGTTTCTGAAGACGACAGCAGCTGCTGCAATACTTATACAAGTAGTACCTCAGGTGAATTTCATCCATATCCTCTTCAATCAGAATAGGAGATCTTGTTAATGATATTTTGGCAAAGGTACAATTTGGGGCAGAGCAGTTAAGTTTTAGACTAGAAAATATTAGCACACAGATTTAGGGAAAGGGCATACAGCTGCACTCTGATGACATTATGAACATCAAAACTTTATTCCACAAAGCCGAAATGACAGTCTATGCCAATATGACATTTAACCCACACCGACTTAGTCGCATCAGCCACTGACATCTTAGCAACCAATGACACTGTGCAGTGTAAAGTATTTATCTATTGGAGTAGTAATACTGCCTGGGCCATTAATCTGGCCAAATAGCTTGGCCGGTTCATGAACACTAAGCATGCAAATTTCAGATCGAAGTGACTGAAATCTTTAAATACATCAGAGGGTTGAATAGGGTTCAAGGGGGCACAATTTTTTATATGAAACCCAAAACCAAGAACATGGGGACCAGGGGCGGACTGACAACTCATGGGGCCCCCGGGCTTACAGATGGCCACCATGCCAGGAGGCAGTACAGAGGCGGGGCAGTTAAAATTTCAGGATTTTCACATTAAAAGCATGTCGGTTTACATCAGGGACAGATGTAAAAAAAAAAAACACAGATTTTTACATACTGTCATTGGTTTTACTGAGCCTGGCAACCCTGATGGGGCCCCCTAGCGGCATAGGGCCCTCGGGCAGTGTCCGAATGCCTCAATGGTCAGTCCGCCCCGGATGAGGACATAACCTCAAACTAACTGGAGGAAAGTTCAAAACTAATCTTGGAAAGTATTATTTTACTGGAAGGGTAGTTGATGCTTGGCAGTGGCACAGACTTCAAGCAGAAGTAGTGAGACAGTCAACAGCAAGTGGTTTCAACCATGCTTGGAACAAACATAGATCTATAGTCAGAAAAAAAAGCTAAAAATATGCGTAGCGCCTGGTTACTTCCAAGTAACTGTCTTTTGTTAAATTTAGAGGGGGATCAGAGAGTTAGTTGGCTCTGATCCAGTTGATCTGTTCAGGTTGGGTCTCTGTCTCGGCTTGGCTGTTCTGTGGGCTTATTCTGTTGTTCCTGGGGTGCTGTTCCCACCCTAGGATGATAGGTGGCAGCGGTGGAGTGGTTTGGGTGCTTTTTCCCAGCAGCCTATCAGGAGGGTTTCTCTTCGCTGTGCATGCTGGGGGAGGGTATTTATGAGACAGACGCCATTGGTCTGGGTTCTTCTTCTTCGAGTGCAGCACCCACCTTAAGGCTGCATTCACACCTGAGCGGCAAGTAACGCCGCATACGCGGCTTTACTTGCCGCGCTTCGATTCATTTTTTTTTTTTTTTACAAAGTCTCCCATTGATGTCTATGGCCGAACGCCAATGTCGCCTGAAAAAAAGGGTCCGGGACTTTTTTTCAGGCGACAGGCGTTCGGCGTTTCAGAGATGTGAACCATCTCTATAGACATGAATGGGATTTTTCCCCTCCAGCGGCACGAGCGTCGGGCGTTTTGTCGCTCAGGTGTGAATGCAGCCTTAGGGTGACTGCGCCCCCGGCAAAATGTCCTTCCAGGTTTAAAGCTGTGGCAGGGCCCCAGTAATCATCTTGGGTCCCCAATCCTGAGAAGATCCCAAGGGTGTTCCCAGTGAGAGGGAGCTGTTCGGTGGGGAGTCCATCTGAGGAGAGTCAAGAGAGGCTGGCAATCCAATAGGGTCTCGACAATCCACCGGTGATCAAGGGAACCAATTACTGAAAGGCTGGACGTTGGTCATCTGTCAGTCGGTAGCCTGCAAACTACCAGAAGGTGATCCAGGCCAAAGTCTATTAAGGAGGATTACCTCCGCTACCGTAATTCTTAATCCTTAAGGCCAGTGAGAGTGGCCTGTCCAGATACGCTATACCCACTCCGGCTGGAGTGGCAAAGAAGACTGAGGCCGCTTACACACGATCAGACCGGTCCGATGAAACTAGCCTGAAGACCAGTTTCATCGGACCAAATTGATCGCGTGTACGGCCCATCGGACCGTTGTCCGTCAGGCCAAAGATTTAAAACTTGCTTTAAAATCTGTCCAACGGACACCTGTCCGTCGGACCAAAACGATGGTTGGTACGCAAAAGCATCGGACCAAAAACCCACGCATGCTCAGAATCAAGTCGACGCATGCTTGGAAGCATTGAACTTTGTTTTTTCAGCTCGTCGTTGTGTTCTACGTCACCGCGTTCTGGCCTGATTTTATACTGATGGTGTGTACGCACATCAGACCATCAGACCACTTCAGCGGTGGTCCGATGAAAACGGTCCGTTGGACCATTCTCATCGGACCAGTCTGATCGTGTGTACGTGGCCTTAGTGTTGTTGGAAGCAGGACTGTTTCCCTATTGCTATGCCTGAATCTTTCTCCTTTACTTCAACTCTTCTATCACCTCAAAGTTTTATTGTTATTACCCAGCTGGGTAATAAAGAGCACAGAAAAAGACACCTGTCACACACATTCCGTTACTACATTCACCATACACCCCTAGACGGTGGAGGAGCCATGAGGTAACATGCCACCCAAAACAAACCAGCAGCTCCTTCGAGGGTAGTGCTACATATATATACACAAAAACGTATAAATAAAAAAAGGCAGATGTGATTGACCACTTGGTCTTTTTTCTGCTGTTACTTTTCTGTTTCTATGTTACTAAATTTAGAAGGAATGATAGAATTTTCTGAGTAGGTAAATTGCAAAGAGGCATTTAATATACATTTTATGGGGTTCAGATTCCTGCATGGGCAGACTACATTGGTAAAGACTTCTCAGAAGTTCACTGATAATATATGAGAGATTTATCAATTCTGCTGACTAGCAAAACAGGTGCAGTGAGACAGATGATAAAGTAGATTTACTGTTGCGGGCCTTTGACAAGCTGTCTTAGTTGGTTGCCCAGGATTACAGGCTCAGGGGTCTAATACTTTCCTAAATGAAAGGCAGCTTCATTTCCAATACATTTTTTAAATAACATTTGTGTCACTACTGTGCTTGATAAATGCCCCTCAGTATGTATGAATCACTTTAAGAGATAACAGTTCTTGACTACCAGTGTATTCACATTATCTGTAAGAGCTGTAAATCTTTCATTATGACGCTGAACGGCAACTCAATTTTGAAATGTTAAAATAATAAAAAATAAATAAGAAATAATAATGATTGTTCAAAGTTTAAATCCAGGGAGATATAAAAGACACACATTAATGCATCAAGTATTTTTACATTTAATGTATAGATTTTAAATGCAAGGAATGTAATTTCCTGAATTTGGCTTAGTATCAGCCTCTTGTAGTCCATATACAGCAGCAGGTCCATGGCAGCTTGCTCTCAGGGGAAGTGGTTAAATGATGCCAGCTGGCATTTTGCCCAGAAGACTGACCATATCTAATGGCAGAAAACGAGTATTGCAGTGGAAACTGCTTTTTATTTTATTTTTTTCATTTTTGACTGGAGTCTTGCCTTACCTGAGAAATAGCCTAAGGCACCTATGTCAGAGTATGAATTACAAGAATGTCCTTGCCCTGTAACTGGCTCTAGATGGCACAGGGCAATGACTTATTAACCCACACCCTTGTAGGGGTATGCTGTCATCTACTGTTAGCTGCTAAAATTACAGTGTTATGTATAATTATGTATTAGCACTTCCTGTCTCTGAGAGGCTACCTTCAAAACCCCAAAAGGAGAAAGTGGAGAGAGAGAAAGTTTCAGCCACACGTCCTGCCCATCCTGCTAAATCCAGACCAGAAGAGACTATTATACAAGTATTGCTGTGTTACAGTAGTTTAACTGCAGATGCCCATGTCTTCTTAAGTGTGTTTCTGAATCATTGTGACAAACATGCACATTGCCAGATTTTTAGGTCTGTGCAACGTATGTTTGTAATAGTCAGGGCTGCCATGGGGGGGGGG
Organism: Rana kukunoris; assembly: GCA_029574335.1. Taxonomy (NCBI): domain Eukaryota; kingdom Metazoa; phylum Chordata; class Amphibia; order Anura; family Ranidae; genus Rana; species Rana kukunoris. The sequence continues at coordinate 47,724,288 of CM056060.1, forward strand.
GGGGGGGGGGCAGCTCATACACAAGTAGGGGGCCTGGGTGTCACGAGTGGCAAGGACAATGGGTCCCAACCAGGGGAAACTTTAGTATGGACCAGCTGCTGTCAGAGCAGACTAAACAGAAGACAGAGCCGCCTTCTTTTTTTTCTCAAGCAAAAGTTTTATTGAGCAAACACAGAGAATAACATACAGTACTCCAGAGCATTTTTACCACCAATATCACAGTGAATGGTACACATATAAAGCATCCTAACACTACGCCGAACATACTTTTCCGTTACAGGGTCCCTATCTCCTTCCCACCCCCCCATCTTTCCAGTGGATGCATAGAGATAGCTAAAAATCACGTTATCAGGGTCCTAAAATAGGCGATCCCACACAAGATCTATCGGAGCCAGACCTGGAACATTGAGCCACGGGGCCCATAACTTTTCATATTTGCCACTGGCCCCTCTCCTCTGATCAGAGCCGCCTTCTAAGTGCATACAGTGTGGTATTTAATACAGCAAAGTTTAAAAATACTCACATGGAGGTAATAGGTGTCAGCATGTCAGGATAATCCTGAAGCGGTGAGTCTCTAGGCACGCTGGTCCAGGATTTTGTGCCGCTCGTTTCCCCTGTAGGAGTCATCCACGGGCTCTGTGTATGGATAAGTCCAGGAAGGACTAACCGCGAACGATCGCAAATGTCCGCGAACCGCAAGTTTGCGGCGGGCCCCATTGACTTTAATGGCAGGCGAATATTAAAAACCTTCAGGTCATATTTGCAGCCACAAAACACTTACTAGATGTGCACAAATAGTCCCTCAACATGGACACTGACCTACCAGAAGTATTAAGTGAAAAACCGGATACATAAGTAAGTGCCGGCCATTACAAGCCCCAAAAATTAGCCAACAGGCGTTCAATGGACAGCAAACAACTTTTTATTCTGTGGCTGGTGGTACATTAGGCATTCACCGGATACAGGTTAAAGGTCGGCCAGTACAGGCCCAAAAAATTAGCCCACATGCGTTCACCAGAAATTGAATAAAACATGGTGTACTGGTCACATGTATTGAATTCCTACGAGATCCATGCTTCATTCATTTTTATAAATGTGAGGTAGTCAATATTGTTGTGAGCTAGGCGTTCAGGGGTTCATCACTTCTCAGTGCGTCCACATCGGCCGTTAACCAGATGTAGTTGGACACCTGTTGGTCTAGGCGTTCTCTGATGCTGGATCCTGAGGACAGCTGTCGATGGGTTGGCTGAAAGAATAATCTCATATCATTAGTGACTAAGACATCTTCAAACCGCCCTCTTCTTGCAGGCGCTGTTGGATTGGTACCCGAAACTGTTTCTCTGTGAGGAAAAATTCCTCTGCCAGCGGACGCAAAAGCGTAATGCAGCATTTCTCGAAGCAAGGCCTGGAAGTGCTGCATTCTGATAGCCCTCTGTGATGGTGGTAACATTTCTGCCATGTTTTGTTTGTACCGGAAGTCTAAGTATGTTGCCACCCAGTACTGGTTCTTGCCCTTTATGCTTTTTACACGGGGGTCCCTCTTAAAACACCGGAGCATGAAGGCCCCTATTTGCACTAAACTGGAAGCGCTGTACTGGCCTGGCTCCTGCTCATCATCCAGGATAATGTCGTCCTCGTTCTCCTCCCCCATCCACAGACAACACCAGAGATCCCAGAAAGCTTTAAAGCATGCTCTTCTTGCTCCTCCTCCTCCGCCCTGGCACCATCCTCCTCTGACTCTTCTTCAGACTCCCGTTGTTGACTTGTCTCAGGTGGAGTAGCCCCCCCGGGAATTCATCCAGCATTGCAACTTCCTCATCTTCCTGCTCCTGCTCCTCGACGGCTTGATCAATGACACGATGCAATCCACGCTCCAGAAAGAAGGCGTAAGGTACGATGTCACTGATGGCGCCCTGGCTGCGACTGACCAGTTTGGTGATCTCATCAAATGGCCGCAGAAGTCTGCATGAGTCGTGCATTAGCAGCCACTGGCGCGGTGCAAAAAAACCAAGCTCCCAGAACCTGTCCTGCCGCAGAGTTCGTACAGGTAGTCGTTAACTGCACTTTTCTGCTGGAGCAGCCTATCAAGCATATACAATGTTGAGTTCCATCGTGTCGGGCAGTCACAAATAAGACGTCTGATGGGCAGGTTGTTTGGTAGGTCGGTGTGTGTGTCATATTGGTGGGTCAGTGTGTGTGTGGGTCAGTGTGTGTGTGTGGGTCAGTGTGTGTGTGTGGGTCAGTGTGTGTGTGGGTCAGTGTGTGTGTGTGGGTCAGTGTGTGTGGGTCAGTGTGTGTGTGTGTGTGTCAGTGTGTGTGTGAGTCAGTGTGTGTGTGTCAGTGTGTGTGTGGGTCAGTGTGTGTGTGTGGGTCAGTGTGGGTGTGTGTGTGTGGGTCAGTGTGTGGGTCAGTGTGTGTGGATCAGTGTGTGTGTGTGTGTGTGTGTCATATTGGTGGGTCAGTGTGTGTGTCAGTGTGTGTGTCAGTGTGTGTGTGTGGATCAGTGTGTGTGTGGGTGTGTGTCATATTGGTGGGTCAGTGTGTGTGTGTGTGTCAGTGTGTGTGTGTCTGTGTGTCATATTGGTGGGTCAGTGTGTGTGTGTGGATCAGTGTGTGTGTGTGTATGTGTCATATTGGTGGGTCAGTGTGTGTATGTGTGTTTCAGTTAAGTCGGTCAGTTGTGCTTACCATATAGCGCTGCCGTCTTTGTCTTAGCCGCACCAATGTGTACTTCTCCTCCCGGCTACACATCCAAGCTAAAAGTTTCCTTTTCTTTTCTGCTGTGTTTCTCCTGGCCGCTCGCAACCTTCTCTCATACAATGCGGCATGTATTTTGCCTATAAAGAACCAAAAGGCTAGCAGAGAAAACACGAGCTGCTGAATGACCTCCATTGTTGTTTTTTTTGTTCTTTGGTTGACGCTGAGTGACGCTGCATCACGTTTATTGTCGCACTAGTGTGACATCACAAGAGGGATTTTTTTCTAAAACCTGTATGGCCCTGGTGGTCCGACTGGCAGTGTAAACGCTCATAATAATAGACCCGACCGTTCTGAACGGTTCCGTTCCAAGCGACCCGAACCGATCTGCTCAGTGGAAACGAGGCATAATAGTGGTCACTCACAGTACAGCAATAGCTGGAACAGAGGCCCAACTAACTCTCAGACTACCCTCTAAATTTAAAGCAGCGCCGGCTAAAAAGTTACAGGCTGCTACATATTGTTTTAGCTTGCTGATTAATTTTCCAGGAAGGGAATCCCCCTGTTCACAGAGGGTGACCCAGTTTATTATCAAACCCACTCTTCCACTTAGCAAAGGTTCTGGTTCTCTTATTTACCTACAGGTTTAGTGCAATATCCTATTTGGGCAGGGTCATTAACCATAACAACACCCCCCCCCCCCTTTCCAAAAAGGGGTCTACAAGGTAAAAATCAGCAAAATCCATATGGCAGCAAACATCTAGCCCTTCCAAAGCAAGAATTCCTAGCTGAGCACAAATTCCACCCTAATTTAGAAATTGAACAGCTCAATCTCCATCTCATATCAGAACATTTATTTTGTGTAACAGGGATGGATGGTGATGATTAGGGATGAGCCGAACATACCCGCGTTCGGTTCACACCAGAACCGTCAAACAGACCGACCATTCGCGCGAACATTTAGAACCCCATTGAAGACTATGGCCCCGTACACACGAGCAAATAGATCTGTTCAAATCGGTTGGACAGACCAATTTGAACAGATCTGTCTGCTGGGATGTATTGGTTTGATCGTGTACACACGATCAAACCAAAATCCCCGCCGGCAGACAGCGCGCTGACATGGCGGTGACGTTGACGCCGCCACGTCACCGAACCAGGAAGTAAAACACTTCCGCGTACTAACCAGCAGACATATCGGTCCGACGGGTTCCCAGCCAAAAGATTTCAAAGCATGCTTTGAAATCTGTCGGCTGGCCAAATCCGTCTGTTTGCCCGTACACACGATCGAATCTGTCTGCTGAAACGGTCTGGCAGACCGTTTCCAGCAGACAGATTTGATCGTGTGTACGCAGCCTTAGGGACTCGAACGTTCGAATTCAAAAACGCTCATTTTAAAGACCATTATTCAAGTTATTGTTGGAAAACATCTTTGAGAACCCGGGTCTTGCCCCAGAGAACATGTATCAATGGAAAAAAGTTTAAAAAACTGTAGTTTTTTTCAGGAGCAGGACTCCTGAAAAAGTGACCTTTTTTAAAACTTTTCCATTGATACATGTTCCCTCAGGCAAGACCCGGGTTCTCAAAGACGTTTTCACAGGCAAAGTTTAGACACCCAGCAGGTACAATATTTAAAGGAATCTTTCATTTTTTTTATTTAAACATTATTAAAATCACTGCTCCAGGAGCAGTGATTTTAATGATGCTTAAATTAAAAAAATAAAAATAAAATTCCTTTAAATATTGTACCTGCTGTGTGTCTATATGTGTGATAACGTCTTTAAATAGCACAGTCACCTGCCTGCCAGTAAGTTAGGAAGAACTGATCTAGCTAAGCTATACAGTGTATAAATATATGTACAACTCCTAGGGATGTATATATATCCTCTACACACTGTAAATTAAGCTAAACTGACAATCTCTCTGTCTCTCTAACTGCTCTCATTAACCACTTTAGCCCCGGACCATATTGCTGTCCAATGACCAGAGCACTTTTTGTGATTCGGCACTGCGTCGCTTTAACTGACAATTGCGCGGTCGTACGACGTGGCTCCCAAACAAAATCGGTGTCATTTTTTTTCCCAGCTTTCTTTTGGTGGTATTTGATCATCTCTGCGGTTTTTATTTTTTGCGCTATAAACAAAAATAGAGCGGCCGCTTTAAAGCGGACGTATAGCTACGGGCTCTCGCCCAGGCGTGCCACCGTCCCGCTGTAATATGACGGCGGGCGGTCGGCAAGAGGTTAACAAGCCGTAACACACTACACGAGGCCGCCCAGCAGGCGGCCTTTTATAGTGTGGGGCGTGTGCTAAAGCCCTGAGCCATAATTGGCCAAAGCCACCCAGGCTTTGGCCAATTATGGCTCTTCGTTTTTTGCGTGCTGTGATTGGCCAAGCATGCGGGACATACAGAATGCTTGGCCAATCATCAGCGCGCAATGCCGCAGTGAATTATGGGCCCTTTTGCGTCACTCGAATTTGGCGCGAACGACCGCTTTTGTTCGAATTTCGTCGAACGTATGAACTGACAATGTTCGAGTCGAACATACGTTCGTATCGAACGCGAAGCTCATCCCTAGTGATGATGATGATCCCAAACTTACAAAATCCAGCCTTTTCTCTACTCTGTTGTGTTTCAGTTTTTGCTGTTTGTCATGCTGACATGGGTGGTGGTAAAAACAGGCAGTGGAACCATGGTTTTACTGCCTCCCAACTGCCTACCATACAGCTAAAGGGGGCAGGTCACATACAAAGTAAAGTGTGTGCAGCAAATTTAAAGGGGTTGTAAAGGTTTTTTATTATTCTAAATAGGTTCCTTTAAGCCAGTGCATTGTTGGTTCACTTACCTTTTCCTTCGATTTCCCTTTTAAATATTTGTTTTCTTTGTCTGAATTTCTCACTTCCTGAGTTCCTGGTCCTCCTCAGTAAGCTGTTCTGGCTAACTAACCCCCAGCCAGATCATGGGGGCAAGCTTACTGAGGAGAAGCAGGAAGTGAGAAATTTAGACAAAGAAAAAAAACATTTAGGGGTAGATTCAGGTAGGAGATAAGACGGCTTATCTCCAGATAAGCCGTCTTATTTCTGTGTTTTATACGCCCAATCTATGCCACTGATTCATAAAATCAGTTTAGCATAGATTTTCCTTAGATCAGAAATGCGTAAGTCTATTACGCTGTCTAATCTTATTTTCATATTTTAGGCTGGCCGCTAGGTGGCGTTCCCGTCTAAAATATGTAAATGAGCCTATACGCCGATTCCCAAACGTACGCCCGGCCGGCACTATTCAATTACGTCGTTTGCGTTAGCGTAGTACCGTCATAATGTTATGCCTGCTATATGAGGCGCAGGCAATGTTAAGTATGGACGGCGTGCTTTTTTTCCCGTCGTTTACGTCGTTTACGTAAAACGTTTGCAAAAAGGGTTTTGCGTAAGTGCCGTTCACGTCGTTTACACGTCGAATTGACGTTGAGATTTGGAGCATGCGCACTGGGAACCAATCACGGCCGGCGCATGCGCAGTTCGTTCGGCGCAAGGACGCGCTTCATTTAAATGATACACGCCCCCTACCCGCCGAATTTGAATTTGGCTGGCTCTTTTACGCTACGCCACCTCAACTTTACAGGCAAGTGCTTTGAGAATAAAGCACTTGTCTGAAATAGTTGCGGCGGCCTAGTTTATAAGCCAGACGCTAGGCATGCCTATAGATAGGCATTTCTACGTGAATCTACCCCTTAGGCCCCGTACACACGACCGAGCTTCTCGGCAGAATCCAGCGAGAAGCTTGCTGGGAGACATATTCTGCCGAGGTTCTCGGTCGTGTGTACACTTTCGACGAGCGTCCCGTCGGGAAGCTCGTCGAGCCAAAATAGAGAGCATGCTCTCTTTTTCCTCGTTGTTCAATGAGGACTTTGGCTCGACAAGCTTTTTCGACCGCTCATCGGGAACCTCGTTGGGCGAAATGATGAGTTTAGCCCAACGAGGTTCTCCTTTAACCACTTCGGGTCCGCGCTATTGACAGAATACGTCAGCAGCGCGGACCTGAGGCGCCGGGGTCACGTCTTTGGACGTGATTTACTTGTAATTCCCCGCGCGCGCCACAGGGTGGCGCACGGCAGGGAAAAACAGTCCCGACGCATCACCGAGGATTCGATGCCTGTACCCGGCGGCCGCGATGTCCGTCAGGTACACGCGATCGTCGGTGACAGAGCAGGGACGTGGAGCTCTGAGTGTAAACACAGAGCTTCACGTCCTGTCAGGGAGAGGAGACAGATGCTGTTTCTGTTGTACATAGGGAGACAGCATCGATCACCTCCCCCAGTCACCCCCCTCCCCCCACACAGTTAGAACACACCCAGGCAATACATTTAACCCCTTCCTCACCCCCTAGTGTTAACCCCTTCAATGCCAGTCACATTTATTCAGTAATTAGTGCATATTTATAGCACTGGTCGCTGTATAAATGTGAATGGCGCCAAAAATGTGTCAAAAGTGTCCGATGTGTCCGCCGCAATATCGCAGTCAAAATAAAAATCGCAGATCGCCGCCATTACTAGTAAAAAAAAATATTTAAAAAAAATCATAATTCTGTCCCCTATTTTGTAGGTGCTATAACTTTTGCGCAAAGCAGTCACTTATTGTGATATTTTTTTTTTTTTTTTTACAAAAATACGTAGAAGAATACGTATCGGCCTTAACTGAGAAAAAAAAAAATTGGGATATTTATTATAGCAACAAGTAAAAAATATATATATATTTTTAAATTGTCACTCTTTTTTTGTTTATAACGCAAAAAATAAAAAACGCACGGGCGATCAAATACCACCAAAAGAAAGCTCTATTTGTGGGGAAAAAAAGGACGCCAATTTTGTTTGGGTGCCACGTCGCACGACCGCGCAATTGTCAGTTAAAGCGACGCAGTGCCGCAAGCTGAAATTTCGCCTGGGCACGAAGGGGGTTTATGTGCCCAGTAAGCAAGTGGTTAATACAAGTTGAGTTCACAGGCAGAACCGCCTGTCAAACTCACTAATTCTATTTAGCTGGTAATTGGGAAATAGCAGGATCCCCTTCTAAATGTCTGATATCGGGGGCTGTTTAGCCACACTCTGAAAAGTGATCCACTGTTTTTTAGAGAATCAACAACCTAGTCATGGTACATACAGGCTCTCAATCTTTAAATTGAAAAAATGATATATGTTTAGAAATGTAAAGAACTTTTAGTCTATAGACAGGCTTTTCTTTACAATACATTGGTAAAGACTTAACCATATTGTGAAAAATGACTGTAATGTTTGCTCTTCTGTACTTTATTTCTTTCCATGACAGCGGAAGATTTACATACGTACAGGAAGGATGTCTCTAACCACAGTGTGGGCGCAGTTCTTTACCATAACCAACATATACAATGTCTAGGTGCTTTTATCAGCCTATGCTTAGTGGCGTGTGTTAGAAAATAAAAACTATACATTATGGTTTTATTAATGTTTAAATAATGTGGCTCCGTGGTCAGTCACATATACCGTATTTATCGGGGTATAGCGCGCTCCCGCGTATAGCGCGCACCCCTAAAAGTGGCCCCCATTCCTGTGGAAAAAAAGTTTTTTTATACTTACAGTTTTGGTGTCTTGCGCGGCGTCCATCGGCGGCTTCGGGTGTCCTCTTCGTCGGGTCTGGCGTCCTTCTGCGGCGTCCTCCCCACTCGATCCTTGCTTTCCCGCGCCAATTTCGAATACTGCGCCGGCATATACCGAGCGCAGTACACTCGGGTATAGTCGGGCAAACTTGGCTCCTCTTGCGCTCACGTCCTGTACGTCCAGGACGTCAGAGCGAGAGGAGCCGAGTCTGCCCACTATACCCGAGTGTACTGCGCTCGGTATATGCCGGCGCAGTATTCGAGATCGGTGCGGGAAAGCGAGTATCGGCGTATACCGCGCACCCACGATTTTGCCCTGATTTTCAGGGCAAAAAAGTGTGTGGTATACGCCGATAAATACGGTAAATGTGTGAAGACGTTTGAAATTTTCGGTGACAGACCTTCTCATTCACGACTGTAGTTTAGTATTTTTCATTACTGTTAGGGATGCAGTACTAAAATGCCGCTTGCTGTGTCTTATGTCTCATAGAGTTTCCACAGATCACATTATAATCCAACTAAATAATGCAATGATTACTGATTGGCAAAGGGAATATTTTTTAGCAAGACACAGAGAACGAAAATGGAAGACTCTAGTTTTATTTTCACGGTGAATCAAAACGATAAAACTTGACTGGTTCCAGTTTTCATATGTAGTGCTAACCCCCAGAGGAGCCGCTGAATTGTTTTGGGATTTCTCTACACACCTTGAGGTATTTTAAATAATTTATTAGGCAGAGCACAGCAGACAACAGATTATCTTGTGCAATGTTAGTGTTTTACCAGAACCGGGACACCCTCCTCTGGGTCTACAGATATGTGCTATGATTTAGTTCAAGTCCTCAGACAGGGATAGAAGTTGCTGTGATCTCTCTTTAAATCCTGCTGAGACAGTGCCTCTTTCCCTTTCTTACCAGCGATGAGAGTGCTCTCTTGTATAGTCTAATCTCACCAGGCATCCAAATCACACCTCACACCCTCCCCTTGGTCTCTTTGCTTCTCTGAGTTCTTACTGATTGTGTTCAGCTATGGCAGGTAATCATATAGGCAACAGATCAGTCTTATCCCCACACACCTGCTAACTTCAAGACAGTCCTTTCCTTTTTTCACAACAGCCTGCAGACCCGCATTGCCCTACTTTGTTGCATCAGCCAATCACTTTCCTCAAGGATTAATCAGACCCAGCTAAGATGGCTGCCCCCTGCAGTGGAGACACTCCATAGATGAGAACTGCAAAGTGGTCTCCTTAAAGATGGCTGGGCTGCTGCATTTCTGCATTCATGAAAATTCAGTTTAACCCTGTCCACATTGCAGAAGGATAATACAGCAGCAGAAATGGAAGAAGTCCCATAGTGCACCAACTCCATTTGGAGTATTAGATCTCTGCAGTCATAATCCTGCTCTCTGGTTTTTTATCCATCCAGGTCCCATTCACAGGCTTTCACAGTAATAGTGACATGAAGATCACAGACTGTGTCCTTTTTTTTCTTCCACCACTTAGAACCTTCCACATTACACCTTGCATTAAGATACAAGACCTTCTGTATGCAGCAGCCCCCATCATCCCCCTATACTGTTGTGTGCTTTCTTTAGTATGTAGTTTTAAGGCAGGGCAAAAGAGGCAGCTGCCCTGGGCCCCATCATTGTTGTGGGGCCCAAAGCAGCTGCCTCATACTTGCTAACTATCCCTTGTCCCTTGAAGTTTTAGTCCCCTGCTGTGTCCCGATATCTCAGTGTGAAATTATGTTACTAATGCTGCCCTGCTCTGCCCTATTGACTTACTTGCAGACCCTGTGTTTACATGTAAATAATCTGCATCTGTATGTAAATAGCGGTGGCATTATTATGTAAATAGCTGCGGACCCCCCTGTGGTCCTATCCACCATCACTTCTGCTGAATGCTGCCCACTGATGAGGTAAAGAGGCATGCTTGAAAGTCCTGCCTACAACTGTGGTTATTAAAAAGAAAAAGGAAAGAAAGAAGAGAGCTCCTCTACAGATGGGCACAGCTCTGGATCAAGTGAGGACTAAAATAATTATTTAGAAGGTGAGGGGAGATATAAATACTGTACTGGGACTTTTTTTTACCCTAAGCAATATTTTTTTTTAAACCCAAAAAACAAACATGTTATACTTACCTAAGCACAGAGCAGCCCAGATCCTCCTTTTCTGGGGTCCCCCGCTGGCACTCCATGTTCCTTCTCTATTGACACAGACCAGCAGTGGCGGCTGGTGCTGAATATTTTTGGGGAGTGCAGCAAATCACCCCCTCCCCGCCGGCTGGTCACACAGGAAGGCGGAGATCATTGCCTTACCTTGTGATGAAGAGGTGGTACTGGATCCTGGAAGTGGCTGTTGCTGCTCCTTGCTCCAGCTGGTGACAGGTCGCCGATTATGACGGAACACTGGGGCCATTGCTTCTCCTCCCAGACGAACTGGAAGTGGGTCATAAGACTTCCTGGTCAATCGGGTCTCAGGAGGAGAAGTAGGAAGACAATAGCAAATATTAATTTGTTATTGTCACACACTTGGGGAGTCTCCTTCTCTAATCATGTGCTTCTAAAAAAAAAAAAACCATTGAAATCTATGAGTCTGGCACCCTGCATGTAGATTAGGAACTGGATGCATTGATTAGGGGGGGTGCCCTGTATGGAGCCGCTGGCACTGCAGACCAGGCGACTCAGTCCCGCCCCCCGTTCCCTTGTCACAGCTTTTCGAAGGCTGAAAATGTCTGCCGCTGCTATTGTTCTGCCCAATGAGAAGCGAGATAGCGGTGAGAGCCACTGCCGTCGTGCACATCGCTGGATCTAATCAGGCTCAGGTAAAAAGTATTAGGCCGCGTACACACGAGGGGATATGTCCGCTGAAAATGGTCCGATGGACCGTTTCAGCAGACATCTCCGCTCGTGTGTATGGGCTAGCGGACAGATTTCTCCACCCGACAGATTTCAAAGCAAGCTTTGAAATCTATCCGGTGGGAATCTGTCCGCCCGACATGTCTGCTGGTTAGTACACTTACCAGCAGACATGTCGTCTCCCACCGCCGCCGCGCCGCTGCCGAATGGATTCGGCGCATGCGCGGAAGTGTTTTATTTCCTGGTGCGGTGACGTGGCGGTGACGCGGCGGCGTCAACGTCACCGCCGCTTCACCGCCACGTCACCGCACCGTCCGGCGGCGGGGAATTTGATCCGATGGTGTGTACACGCCATCGGATCAAACTCCCGATCGGACCGCGGACCGTTTTCATCGGATATGTCCGATTGTGTGTACGCGGCCTTAGAGAGGCTAAATAGGGGCTGCTGCACACAGAAGGCTTTTTTTCTTAATGTATAGAATGCATTCTCTTCTCTTTTTTTTTTACTTTTCCATGTTTTGTTGGTTATATGTTTGTTCATTGATTGTAAAAAATAAATAAAAAATAATTAAATAAAGATTATTCGAAAAAAAAAACTTCTAACTTTACAATCATACAAATGTCATGCCTTTACAACCACTTTAACCACTTGCCGACCAGCCGCCGCAGTAATACGCCCCCGAGTCCCGTGCGTGTGCCCGGCGGGCACGATCGCCGCCGGGCACACGCGATCGCTCGTTACAGAGCGGGGAACGGGAGCTGTGTGTGAAAACACACAGCGCTCGTTCCTGTCAGCGGGGGAAACGCTGATTTTCTGTTCATACAATGTATGAACAGAAGATCAGTGATTTCCCCTAGTAAGTCCACCCCTCCATACAGTTAGAACACAAATAGGAACACACTTAACCCCTTCCCCGCCCCCTAGTGTTAACCCCTTCACTGCCAATGGCATTTTTATAGTAATCCAATGCATTTTTATAGCATTGATCGCTAAAAAAATGCCAATGGTCCCAAAAATGTGTCAAAAGTGTCCGAAGTGTCCGCCATAATATCGCAGTACCGAAAAAAAAACGCTGATCGCCGCCATTACTAGTAAAAAAAATAATAATAATTAAATGCCATAAAACTACCCCCTATTTTGTAAACGCTATAACTTTTGCGCAAACCAATCAATAAACGCTAATTGCGATTTTTTTTACGAAAAATATGTAGAAGAATACATATCGGCCTAAACTGAGGAAAAAATATTTTTTTTTTATATATTTTTGGGGGATATTTATTATAGAAAAAAGTAAAAAATATTGCATTTTTTTCAAAATAGTCGCTCTGTTTTTGTCTATAGCGCAAAAAATAAAAACCGCAGAGATGATCAAATACCACCAAAAGAAAGCTCTATTTGTGGGAAAAAAAGGACGCCAATTTTGTTTGGGAGCCACGTCGCACGACCGCGCAATTGTCAGTTAAAGCGACGCAGTGCCGAATCGCAAAAAGTGCTCTGGTCTTTGGACAGCAATATCGTCCGGGGCTGAAGTGGTTAATTTACGCAAAATAGGAAAAATTAGCTGCACACCAACATCTGTCCAACAGGTTTATTGAAAGACTACCACCAGGACTTTGACAATGAACCAAGGGGTGACGACGTTTCACACATACTTTGTGCTTCTTCAAACACTTTAACCACTTGTCCACTGAGGACGTCATATGACGTCCTTGACTTTGTGTGGTGATATCTGAATGATGCCTGCAGCTACAGGCATCATTCAGATATTAGCGTCTTCTGCCGTCGATTCTGTGCACGATAAGAATGATAATAGCGGCAGTTTCGCCACTTGATCGTTCTTATAGGGAGTGGGAGGGAACGACCCCCCTCCCTCCGCCATACGGTGTTCCTCCTGGCTCTCCCTGAGAACGAATCGGCCGGCGCCAGCTCACGGCGATAGAGATTTCCGGTGACCAGATGGTCACCAGTCAGCTCTTTGACCATCGGAGGCCCGGGCGTGATGTTGTGACGTCACGCCCGGGTACCCGGAAGTAAACAAAGCCGCAATTGCGGCTGTCGGAATGAAATCGGTGAATTTTTTCACAATCTCGTGCTTTCAAGCCTGGAGAAGAGATGTGGGGTCTTATTGAGGACCTGTCACAGTGATTCCTATTACAAGGGATGTTTACAGTTCTTGTAATAGGAATAAAAGTGATCAAAAAAAAAAAATGTAAAAAAAAAATGTAAAAAAAAAATAATTATAATAAAAAAAAAAACTTTTAAAACGCTCCTGTCCCAGGTAGCTCGCTCTCAGAAGCAAACACACACGTTAGTCCCGTCCAGATATGTAAACGCCGTTCAAACCCCACATGTGAGGTATCGCCGCATGCGTTAGAGCGTGTGCAACAATTCTAGCACTAGACCTCCTCTGTAACTTGAAAATAGTAACCTGTAAAAAAAATATAAAGCATTGCCTATGGAGATTTTAAAGTTTGGCGCCATTCCATGAGTGTGCGCAATTTTAAAGCGTGACATGTTAGGTATCTGATTACTCGGCGTTACATCTTTCACATTATAAAAAAAAATTGGGCAAACTTTACTGTTTTGTTATTTTTTAATTCATGAAATTTTCCCCAAAAAAGGCGTTTGAAAAATTATTGTCCATAAACGTGCGAGAACAAAAGTTGTAATGACCGCCATTTTATTCCCTAGTGTCTGCTTTAAAAAATATATAATGTTTGGGGGTTCTGATTAATTTCTAGCAAAAAAATTATGATTTTTACATGAAGGGGAGAAGTGCCAGAATAGGCCCGGTGGAGAAGTGGTTAATTTACGTACATGACTACAATTATAACTTCTAATTGATTGTCTACATTTGTAATGGTGGCCATACAGATAACTATCTGATGTAGAGATTCTTCACAGATTTTAATTTGATTAGATCTATGAATTATTGAAAAGACAGTGTTGAACTATTATACTGATTAGTCTTGACAGAAAATCTGATTGTAATGCCGCGTACACACGGTCGTTTTTTGCGATGAAAAAAAACGACGTTTTTTAAAACGTCATTTAAATTGATCGTGTGTGGGCAAAACGTCGTTTTTTGTCTTCAAAAAAACGACCAAAAAAAAATTCCAACATGCTTGAATTTTTTGTGTCGTTTTTCAAAACGTCGTTTTTTGTGTCATAAAAAATGATCGTGTGTGGGCAAAACGACATAGAAAATGACGTTTTAAACCCGCGCGTGCTCAGAAGCAATTTCTGAGATGGGAGAGCTCGTTCTGGTAAAACTACTGTTTAGAATGGATTAAGCACATTCGTTATTTTAAATCTAATGAAGAAAACAATGCGCTGTATTTGCCACAATGCTTTTTAAACCATTTCCAAGCTACCCTAAACTCCTAGTTTGTTGTGGCTCATCTTGTTTGACATATTTCTGTCAACCTTTTGACTTTTTTATTTTCTTGGGCCCTTTTTTTGTTTTTTTTTTATTTTTTTGGGACACGTAATTTTTTTGGGGTAATATCTTTTAACAGATGTTTTGAACTAAAAAATTTTTTTAATGATTTTGGAGGGTGTGAAGTGGACCACAGCAGCTTATTTTTTGTGGTTTAATTTACCCACAAGGAGGTTGTTGTTCCTTGTTTAATGTCGTTTTAATTTTTAAAATGTGTCTGCCTACTCACTATAACAATCTCTATATTTGTTTGTAAAAAAATACACATGGTCAAAATTTGCAAACCAACCAAAATATACCTTTATTCAGGTTAAAAAGGGAAATAAATAAAAAGTACAACCATCTGGCAATCCAAAAGCAAAACCAAATAAAAACAAAGAAGCCTGGATAAAAACAAAGGAGACCCTGCTTGAAGTTGTAAACACAAGGGTCCACCAAGAAAACAATGAAGGCTGTGAAGGCCAAAAAAAATTCGCTTCGGGGCACCATCTCCTCACTTCTTCTTCTTCCCTGCAGCCTTCCCTGCAGCCTTCCCTGCAGTCTTCCCTGCAGCCTTCCCTGCAGCCTTCCCTGCAGGCCGAGTCCTCAGGGGCTGTGTTTCTGGAGCCGACGTGCCAGGAGCCAGAGCAGGCTCAGGAAGAGGAGGAGCAGGAGAAGGAGCAGGAGCAGGGGCTGGAGATGGAGCAGGGGCTGGAGATGGAGCAGGAGCAGGGGCTGGAGATGGAGCAGGACCAGGAAGCGCAGTAAGGACAGGAGTGCGAATCAGCCCAATGCCAATATCGTCATTGAGCTGTCCCAGTGTGGCCATGCTCATGACCTGGAACATAAGGGATTCGCAGCGCACACGCTGGCCCAGCTCTAGATTTTTAAGCTTGGCAGCCATCAGCGCAGCGAATCCCTCTTCCTCACTGGGCTGCTCTCTGATGGCCAAAGTTGCTTCACGGAGCATGGCCTGGGTCTCCTCCTCCATCTGCATGAGCCTTCTGGCCCTTTTTGCTGGGTTCCGGATAGGAGGGATTTGGGAGATACAATCACGCTGGCGTGACTCCTGTCTCCCACTGGGGCCTGCCTCCTCCTGGCTCCCAGTGGGGCCTGCCTCCTCCTGGCTCCCTGCGTGGCCTGCCTCCCCCTGGCTCCCTGCGTGGCCTGCCTCCCCCTGGCTCCCTGCGTGGCCTGCCTCCCCCTGGCTCCCTGCGTGGCCTGCCTCCCCCTGGCTCCCTGCGTGGCCTGCCTCCTCCTGGCTTTGCTCTGCCTGTGTATAATAAAAAAGGGACATATTTTATTTTTTGGCTTCATTCATCACACACATTTCTAACTTAATGACATATCATAATTGAATGCTAAAATATATTTATCACAGGCCCTCCATCCCTAATTCTGTGGCCTCTTACACAGCTTTAGATATGTGCCCCCTGGAGCTGGGGGCGGGGGGGGGGTTGATGTTGACTGAAATTCCAAAGTAGGGGGCCTTTACCCAACCGTTTTTTTACTTTAGGGTGGACAAAATGTTAATGGGCAAAAAGGGTGTTTAACATCTGCGGCCACTGTATGGTGTACCTAATGGCGTACAAGAAAATGACACACATTCATTATGACCTCTGCATTTATGCATCTTGTCCCCATTCTGTTTTGCCACTATTGCTTAGTGATATCTTCCAAATTTTTTGGCCAAACATTTATATAATTTCAATCACTTGTAACATAAATTACTCATCATTATTATACTTTGCATTACAAAAATGAATCTGAAAATGCAATACCTGGCTCCATGGGTCACAATCTGCCTCCTCCATGAACTCAGGCTCTTCCTCTGAGCTTGCCTGCTCTTGCCTGCAGGGAACACTGGAGGGCTGACTGCAGGGAACACTGGACTGTCTCCTTGGGGGAAGGCTAGACATGGATGGCCTGGACTCTATGTGATCATCCAGGAACTGCAGCTGACCATAATACCACAGGTTAGGCTTGTAGACGCTGTCAGCTGCAGCCCCAGACCTCATTGAGGCCAGGACTTGTGACCGTTGGGTCCTGTAGGTGCCCCGAAGCGAATTGATTTTAGCCTTAACAGTCTCCAATGTAGCGTTGGGGACCCTTGTTTTTACATATTCAAGCAGGGCCTCCTTTGCCTTCTTCCGGGCATCTTTGTTTTTATTAATTTTGCTTTTGGATTGCCAGAGAACTGGATGATCCTTCCATCTCTGGATGAATTCGGTCAAAAATTCCGGATCCTTAAAGGCCTCCATTAGTTCTGCATGTACAAAACAAAAAACAAAGCCTAGTGTCAGTCAAGCCACTACTACTAATTAGCTTTTAAACACCATGGGGGTTATTTATGAAAGGAAAATACACTCTGCACTTCAATTGCACTGAAAGTGCACTTGGAAGTGCAATCCTTGTATAAATCTGAGAGGGGTAGATCAGAAATGAGGGGAAGCTCTGCTGATTGTATCAGACAATGATGTGCATGCTAAAATGCTATTTCTAAATTTATCCTTGCATGTCCTCCTCAAGATCTCCAGCGACTGCATTTACAAGTGCACTTGTAGTGCAAAGTGTCTTTTCCTTTAAGTAAATCACCCCCCATATCTTCTAGCCCACACAATAATCCACTGTTCCCTATTTGTAATGTCCATAATCCAGATACATACCGTCTTATGATCCGATCGTCTCTTCCGCCTTGTTCCTCAGGTTGTGAACGGCGCTTGCAATGAACCCCCCATATCTTCTAGCCCACACAATAATCCACTGTTCCCCAATATTTGTAATGTCCATAATCCAGATACATACCGTCTTATGATCCGATCGTCTCTTCCGCCTTGTTCCTCAGGTTGTGAACGGCGCTTGCAATGAACCCCCCATATCTTCTAGCCCACACAATAATCCACTGTTCCCCAATATTTGTAATGTCCATAATCCAGATACATACCGTCTTATGATCCGATCGTCTCTTCCGCCTTGTTCCGCAGGTTGTGAACGGCGCTTGCAATGGCGTGGATCCCTTTAAACGGCGCAAGCGTGTGACGCGATGCACGAGATCCCGCCCCTGACGTTCGGTCTCGTCTTTTCCACGCCCCTTTCTCGATCTTTCTTTGTGGGTGTGTTTTAGGCAAGAACAAGATGGAGAGAAACATGGCAAGCTCAAGCCATCAGGCAGGCCAGGCCCAGCCAACCGGACGATCCCGGCGGAGGTACAAGGCCTCAAACATGGCCTTCCAAGAGATGGTGGAGATGGTCACCATCTTACAAAGGGAGGATTACGATGGGAAGCATGGCCCTTACCTGCATCCAAACAGGGTGAAGGCCAACATCATGGAGAAGGTGATCAGGAGGCTGCATCAAAAATTTGGCCAACGCAGGACTCGGGAACAATTGAGAAAGAGGTGGTCAGACCTCAAAAACAGGGAGCCTGAACAACTCCAGCATATCAAGAGGCTGATTCGGGGAAAAAGTAAGTTTTTTTTATTTTTGACACATTTGTGGTGTTTGTTAATTGTGCCATGTGATTTTAATTTCAGGTTGTACTGTATGTTTGTGGGCACAAAAAGTGGTCGGAGAAGTCGTCGTTTATACGTTGTTTTTCGACCTACTAAACGACAATCTTCGTGCTAAATATCATCATGCGCCTAGTTCGCATGGACAAAAAGGAGTGTATAAACACTATATCATTCCCAAAAAACGTCTTTGTATTTGTTATTATTTGAACAAACGACGACTCCTACGACCAATTCATGTGTCCCCAAACAGGAATCTTGCCATTTTTGTTGTAATGTGACTTCACTTGTGATCTTTTATAATGTAGATTTGTACCTAAATTAAAGTCGATGTGAAAAGCTTAGTAAATATGACCAATAAACAGAAAAAGGAGAGTCTGCTCAGCAGTGGATTCTGCACATGTTTATATACTCTGTACTTGTATTTTTAGTTCTCACTCATATCTCTTTATAATCTTTGACCTTTCTTTTTTCCCTATCTTCAATCTCGTAGGGCGCAGTGAAGCAGCAAGGCAGGATGGAACTTCCGAAGCCCCACCCCCGAGGGATGATGACGCTGCCACCACATCCGGTAAATTTCCTACACAACACTCATACCCAGGTAATCTAGATCAGGGATCCGCAAACTACGGCCCTCCAGCTGTTGTGGAACTACACATCCCATGAGGCATTCATTGTAACACACTGACATTCACAGACATGACTAGGCATGATGGGAATTGTAGTTCCTGAACAACTGGAGGGCCGTAGTTTGAAGACCCATGATCTACATGTAGGTTTTGCGAATTTTAATACCTTTTTTGTTCCCACATTTCAGGAGCAAGTCGTGCAGCGACAATGGACAGGGATACTGCCAAATTTGTGCTGTCCGAAATATGGTCCTTCAGGGAACAACTAGAGGACATCCAGGACACTGCACGAGAAGTGGTAGAAAAAACAAAAGGGCTGGAGACACAAATTAAAAATTTAATAGATTATTTGGGTAGGTTTTGATTTATTTAGTGTTTATTTTGTAATAGAAAAAAGGTTTGGTTTATAATAAAAAAAAAAAATGTGATTTTATTTTTTGAATAATGTAAAAAAAATAAAAAAAAATAAGTGATTTTATTTTTTGAATAATGTAAAAAAAAATAAAAAAAAATAAGTGATTTTAGTTTTTGAATGTAAACAAAAATGTGATTTTATTTTTTGAATAATGAAAAAAAAAAACAAAAAAAAAAATTGTGATTTTAGATTTTGAATAATGTAAAAAAAAAAATATATAAAAAAAAGTGATTTTATTTTTTGAATGTAAAAAAAAAAAAAAAAGTGATTTTAGTTTTGGAATGTTATAAAAAAATAAATAAAATAAAAAAATATTTGTTTTGTAACTTAAAAAAATGTTTTAAAAAAATTTTATGTCAAAAAGTTATGTTTTTCAAGATGCAAAAATTAAAAAATTTACAGTAAAATATGTGTCTTGTTATTTAAGCTCAATGATTAATATAAAATACTAGGGTTGTCCCGATACCGATGCCGAGTATTTGCGGGAGTACTTGAACTCCCGCAAATACCCCGATACCTAAATAGAATACTTCCCCCCCCATATTGCAGCGATGCGTCCCTCATACCTTTTTAGATATGCTGACGCCGCCGCATACCGCCTTATCCCCCTGCACAATCGCATAGCTTACATTACAAGCATTCATTCTGAATACTTGTAAATGGCCGTGTATTGACACTCCCCCTCTCCGGATTGGACGGATCCCTCCATCCGGAGAAGGGGAGTTTTAAAACACGAAGCGCGGCCATTTACAAGTTTTTAGAATGAAAGCTTGTAATGCGCTACGCCAAGGATCTCCAAACTACGGCCCTCCAGCTGTTTCGGAACTACATTTCCCAGGAGGCATTGTAAAACTCTGACATTCACAGACACGACTAAGCATTATGGGAATTGTAGTTCCTGAACAACTGGAGGGCCATAGTTTGGAGACCCCTGCGCTACGCGATTGTGCAGGGGGATACGGCGGTATGCGGCAGAGGCGGCATCAGCATATCTAAAAAGGTATGAGGGACGCATCGCTGCAATATGGGGGACATACATGGCTGCATATGTGGGGGACTTGGCTGCATTTGGGGACACATTTAAAAAAAAATATCGGTATTCGGGATCGGCGACTACTTGAAAAAAAGTATCCGTACTTGTACTCGGTCCTAAAAAAGTGGTATCGGGACAACCCTAGAAAATACCTAAAAAAAATGTATGCTGAGAACATTAAAAACAATGAGGGATAGTTATTTCAGTCCATCACAAACACATGGCACTATGATAACCTAGGACCGTGATGGCGAACCTTGGCACTCCAGATGTTTTGAAACTACATTTCCCTTGATGCTCCACTATACTGCAGAATGCATGAGCATCATGGGAAATGTAGTTCCAAAACATCTGGGGTGACAAGGTCGCCATCACTGACCTAGGAGATAAAATAAAAACACAAACCTTAAAAATTAATTAAAGAACAAAGAAAAGACTGTTTCAGGCAAAAAATAAATTTAATTATTCAGCCAAGATCTGGCATTGGAATGGCCCCCCTACCCATAAAGTAGTCAACATATGCCTGACGCACAGCACGTGCGTTTCGGGGGGCCAATTGGGGATGGGCAGCGTCACGAGCTGCCTCTGGAATGTCAACAGGGTCATCAGGCAAAAGGGTTAGGTAGGAAGAAGAATGTCTTTTTAAATAGTTGTGTAAAATGCAGCAGCATGTAATTAGATAATTCAACTTGTATTCGGCCATGTTTATGGCAGTAAGAAATAGCCGGAAACGGCTGGCCATGATGCCAAAGGCGTTTTCCACCACCCGTCTGGCTCTGGCCAGCCTGTAATTAAACACCCTCCTCTCAGGGGTGAGGGCGCGTTGGGGAAATGGCCTCATGAGGTGAGGACCCAAGGCGAAAGCCTCATCTGCAACAAAAACGAAGGGCAGACCCTCTTCATTATCCTCCGCAGGCGGCAATCCCAGGTCCTCGGAAAGAAGCCGTTGGGCGAACTCCGTCTCGGCAAAGACACCACCGTCCGACATCCGCCCATTTTTCCCAACATCAAGATACAAGAACTCGTAATTGGCAGACACCACCGCCATCAGAACAACACTGTGGAACCCCTTGTAGTTATAATAATGGGATCCACTATGGGGTGGTGGCACGATGCGGACGTGCTTGCCGTCAATAGCTCCTCCGCAGTTTGGAAAATTCCATCGCCGGGAGAAGTCCGCTGCCACAGTCTGCCATTCCTGTGGCGTGGTGGGGAACTGTAGATACCAAAAAAATATAAAAATATCAAACAAACATTCCTAAAAGAACATCCCAAAACATTTTTTGATACCAAAAAAACAAACATTAATTTGAAGTATTATTAACCACTTCCTTACTGGGCATGTAAACCCCCTTCATGACCATTGAAATTTCAGCTTGCGGCACTGCGTCGCTTTAACTGACAATTGCGCGGTCGTGCGATATGGCTCCCAAACAAAATTGGCGTCCTTTTTTCCCCACAAATAGAGCTTTTTGGCTGGTATTTGGTCACCTCTGCGATTTATATTTTTTGCGCTATAAACCAAAAACGACGACTATTTTGAAAAAATAAACAATATTTTTTACTTGTTGCTATAAAATAAAAAATTCATTTTAGGGCGATACATATTCTTCTACATATTTTTGGTTAAAAAAAAAAAAATCGCAATAAGCGACTGGTTTGTGCAAAAGCTATAGCACCTACAAAATAAGGGACAGAATTATTATTTGTTATTAATTTTTTTACTAGTAATGGTGGCGATCTGCAATTTTTATTGCGACTGCGACAACATGGCGGACACATCGGACACTTTTGACACCTTTTTGGCAACATTCACATTTATACTGCAATCAGTGCTAGAAATATGCACTAATTACTGTATAAATGTGACTGGCAGGGAAGGGGTTAACACTAGGGGGTGAGGAAGGGGTTAATGTGTATCCTGCATTGTGTTCTAACTGTGGGGGGAGGGGGGGTGACCGATCTGTGTCCCCATGTATAAGGAACACAGATCGGTCTGCTCTCTCCAGTGACAGGACGCTGTCATTGTGAGAGCCGGCAATGAGAAATGATCTCATATGTTTACATATGAGATCATCTCTCATTGGCTGCACAGATCGCATTGCAAACGGCCACTCTGATTGGCCGTTCGCGGCGAGCTGTGATTGGCTGTGTCCAAGGGACACGGCCAGTACACAAGTTCCCCGCTGCGCGCTCTGGAGCGCACGCTGGGAACACAGAAAGAGGCTGCCGTGAAAAAACGGCAGACCAGAGATTTAGAACCACCCTGCGGCCGCATATAGTCGTACGGCCGCAGGGAAGTGGTTAAAAATTGGAAAAATAAGAAGGGATCACTAAAGCAGATTAATCACACCCTCTGATGGTCACAATCCTACAAAAAATAAGGGGAGTGGAGGCCCAAAATGAGTTTGAGACCTCTAAACAAAATTAAATACAAAATAAATGTTAATTTATACAATTACAAAAAAAAGAGGGGGGGGGGTTGTGCGTGCACTACAATATAGGACAAAATATAGGGGGATATAGGGACTTCTATAGACAGCACTACAATATAGGACAAAATATAGGGGGACTAGGCTAGGTGGGTTTGGGACACAAAAAAAAAAAAAAAAAAAAAAAAAAACCTGGACAGGTTGGCAAAACAAAAGATGCATGTAGGAGCAAATATAAAATGAATACAGCATGCATGGAGATGAAAGGGAACATTACCAGAAGATCACAAACAGGTTAATTAGGGACTGTTTAAAACCAAACAAATTGAAACAAATACAAAAGCCTAAATAAAACATAGTTTGTGCATTTAAAGGGCACCACTTACCTTAATATAGTCCTCCTGCAGAACATGAATGATGGCAGAACAGGTCTGGGGAATTATGAGGCCCAGAGCCTGGGGGGAGATGCCCGTCGAGAACTTCAAGTCCTGCAGACTTCTCCCTGTTGCCAGGTACCGCAAGGTGGCAACTAGCCGCTGCTCAGCAGTGATGGCTTCCCGCATAACGGTGTCCTGCCTGGTGATATAAGGCGACACCGAAGCCAAAAGCTGCTGGAATACGGGGTCAGACATCCGAAGAAAATTCCTGAAATCATCAGGGTTATTTTCTCGGATCTCCCGCAGCAGAGGCATATGAGAGAACTGGTCCCTGCGAAGAAACCAGTCCTTGGCCCACAAAGTCCTTCTCGCCCTCCTCAAGGACCGGAGCCGGGATGCAGCACACATCCTAACAAGAAGCACAGCACGATCTCGGCGACGAGAACGTACCCGCAACATGGCTAGAAAACGGTCGTCAAATCAGATCGCACTAAAACACCGCTCTGAAGTACAGAAATGCCTTTGAAGAACGGACCTGCAAAACAGGAACGTGTAGACAAGAACGCACTGCCAAAACAGATACGATCGGAAAACAAGCACTGTATCACAAATACGACCCCAAAAGCACAAACTGTACGACAGTAAACGATATTAAAGCACGAAGACTGAAAAGCGCGAATCGTCTCTCACCAAACTTTTACTAACACGCAGCAACACGATATCAGCAAAAGAGGCCGTCTTCCGCATGGAAATGACCCTTTATAGTTCCGTCGTACGTGATGGACGTCACGGCGCTTTGCTAGACTTTTTGGGAAAAACGATGGTGTGTACGCAACGTCGTTTTGGAAAATGAAGTTTGAAAAACGTCGTTTTTTTTCATGAAATAAAACGTCGTTTTTTTTCATCGCAAAAAGTGATCGTGTGTACGCGGCATAAGCGTTTGGCTCAATAAACAATCTATTAACTTTGATGGGTACTGAATACATGCCTTTTTTTTTTTAAATCAAGACAAATTTTAAAGCAATATTTAGTAAACACATACATTTAGCAATATTGTGTTTTATTTTGTATGTAACATATTAATATTGTGAATAAATATGTATTTGTACATAGATATATCTTTTGTAAAACACAAAAATAATGTAAGATTAACCACTTAAGGACCGCCTACTGCACATTTACGTCGGCAGAATGGCACGGCTGGGCACATCAACGTATATATACGTTGGTTTTAGTACCCAGCCGTGGGTCGCGGGCGCGCGCCCGTGACCCGGTCCGAAGCTCCAGGACCGGGACCGCGGGATTCGCGGACCCGATCGCCGCTGCAGTGCGGCGATCCGTCCCTGGAGCGGAAGAACGGGGAGAGCCGTGTGTACACACGGCTTCCCAGTGCTTCTCTGTGGCCGGAGCATCGATCGCGTCATCCCTGTAATAGGGGGACGCGATCGATGACGTCACACCTACAGCCACACCCCCCTACAGTTGTAAACACACACATTAGGGCACACATTCCCTACAGCGCCACCTGTGGTTAACTCCCAAACTGCAACTGTCATTTCCACAGTAAACAATGCAATTTAAATGCATTTTTTGCTGTGAAAATTACAATTGTCCCAAAAATGTGTCAAAATTGTCCGAAGTGTCCGCCATATTGTCGCAGTCACGAAAAAAATCGCTGATCGCCGCTATTAGTAGTAAAAAAAAAAAATTTTTATAAAAATGCAATAAAACTATCCCTTATTTTGTAAACGCTATACATTTTGCGAAAACCAACCGATAAACGCTTATTGCGATTTTTTTTACCAAAAATATGTAGAAGAATACGTATCGGCCTAAACTGAGGAAAAAAAATGTTTTTTTATATATTTTTGGGGGATATTTATTATAGCAAAAAGTAAAAAATATTGCATTTTTTTTTAAATTGTCGCTCTATTTTTGTTTATAGCGCAAAAAATAAAAACCGCAAAGGTGATCAAATACCACCAAAAGAAAGCTCTATTTGTGGGAAAAAAAGGACGCAAATTTTGTTTGGGAGCCACGTCGCACGACCGCGCAATTGTCTGTTAAAGCGACGCAGTGCCGAATCGCAAAAACCCCTTGGGTCATTTGCCAGCGTATTGGTCCGGGTCTTAAGTGGTTAAGCAAAAAGTAAAAAAAAAAATGTTTTTTTTAAAAAAATGGTCACTCTTATTTTGTTTATAGCGCAAATAATAAAAACCGCAGCGGTGGGAAAAAAAGGACGTCAACTTGAGTACAACGTCGTGCAATTGTCAGTTAAAGCGGCACGGTGGCGAACCACAAAAAGTGCTCTGGTCAGGAAGGGGGTACATTTCAAAGCTTTACTTTAAGAATAAAGTAACATGATAACAACAGTGGACAGTCTGAGATGAAGTGCAGACATTCCCTAAGGCCGCGTACACACGACCAAATAGATTTGTCTATTTGGGCCGACCGGTTTGAACAAATCTGTCTGCTGCCGTTTTGGTTTGATCGTGTGTACACACGGTCAAACCAAAATCCCTGCCAGCAGACAGCGCGCTGACGTGTCGGTGAAGTGGCGGTGACGTTGACGCCGCCACGTCACCGCACCAGGAAGTAAAACACTTCCGCGCATGCGTCGAAATCATTCGACGCATGTGCGAGAAGATATGTCTGCTGGTTAGCGTACTAACCAGCAGACATTTCGGGCGGACGGGTTCCCAGCCGACAGATTTGAAAGCATGCTTTCAAATCTCTCTGCTGGCCAAATCCGTCGGCTCGCCCGTACACATGATCGAATCTGTCTGCTGGGACGGTCGGGCCGACCGTTTCCAGCAGACAGATTTGATCGTGTGTACGCGGCCTAACATTCCTAATCCCTAACTACAGGCTAACTACAGGCTTGTGACTGCCCCAGCATACCTGTTCAAGCAAACTCCAATGCTGGCTGAGTTAATATCTGGAATTTATCTCTGGTCGCGGCAAGATACGGGCCATCCAGACCCGGCAACAGAACTGGGCAGAGCATCACTCTCTGAGTGTGTATGAATTCACCTCCAGGGCTCCCTGAATCCGGGTCCTTATCCTTTTTATAGCACACACGACCAGAGGGTCGGACTCAAGAAAAGCCAGCCAAGAAAAACATGGGAATGCAGTTAACCCCTAACTTCCCGCTGAGACAGCAGTACCCACTACCTTCCTACAGCCACATCGCTGGAAGGTGGAGGTTAGTATACTGGGGGTTTAGTTCTGCTTTAACGAGGTGCTGGGGCTGGGTGGAAAGGGATTTGTCTACACCAGTGGTCTCTAAACTGCGGCCCTTTGCTTGCTTTATCTGGCCCTTGGGACACTATTTTCATCCACTAATACCAACAATGGGGCATAATTCCCCCCACTAACACCAATGAAGGGGCACAATTCCTCCCAATGACACCAAAGATGGGGCACAATTCCTTCTTTTGACACCAAAAATGAGGCACAATTCCTCCCAGTCACACCAACAATGGGGCCCAATGACACCAACAATGTTGAGCTTTTCCTTCCACTGACACCAAAGATGGAGCATTGTTTATTTCCACTGATGTCAGGACCTCTCAATGCCCACAGTCCAACCCCAAAAGACAATAAACTGGCCCTTTGTTTAGAAAGTTTTAAGACCCCCTGATCTATACCAAAAAATAAAGTACTAGTGTACATAGACATCTTTATATAGATTTTGGTTTAACCGCTTTAGGTCCACCCTATAGCAGTTTTCGGGCGGCACCTGTGCACCAGATCATGGTGCTTCCGCTGTGATTACACACAGCAGAAGCCAAACAGTGGGTGCATGGTACACGATACCCTCCGCCACCCGTTGATCTTTAGGCAGAGAGACAGAATGAATGTAAACAAAGCAGATCACCGTTCTGACAGGAGGGAAGGGACAGCAATTGTGTCCCTGTGTAGCAGGGAATAAATTCCATCTCTTCCCCTAGTAAAGCACCACACATAGTAAAACACTGTTAACCCTTTGATCGCCCCTGATGTTAACCCCTTCCCAACCAGTGTCATTAGAACAGTGTCAGAGCATATTTTTTTTAGCACTAATCACTGTATTAGTGTCACTGGTTCCCATAGTGTCAAAAGTGTCCGAATGTCCGCGGCAATATTGCAGTCCCACTATAAGTCGCTTATTGCCATCGTTACTAGTAATAAATAAATAAATAATTCTATCCCCTATTTTGTAGACACTAGGGCCCGGATTCACATACATCGGCGCACATTTATGCCGCCGTAGTGTATCTCTTTTACGCTACGCCAACACAGCGAGGCAAGCATGGAATTCACAAAGCAAATGCTGCCAACTCTGCTCCGGCGTAGCGTATATTCCGTAGGCGTAAGCTGGCGTAAGTATAAGTAGGTGGAAGCGGGTTGAAAGTGGGCGTGGTCCATGCTAATGAAGCGTGCCCCAATGCAGATGATGGGACGGGCGCTTGACAAGTACTTAAAATGAACTGTGCATGGACTTGGACGTATCCCTGTGCGCATGCTCACAACCACGTCGGAACAACTGCCTTAGATACGCTGGATCACTGTGTACGCTGTGAACGTAACCTACTCCCAGTCAGACCCACGTCGGCCCATATTCACAGACGTCCAACGTACAATACGTAGGCTTGTGTTCCCTGGTCCATACCTTTGCATGGGTTTCGCCTCATCTATGGGGAATAACTTTGCGCCGAACATAAAACTTACGCAAACCGCTTAAATCATGCGCCGTTCGCAAGTACGTTCGTGAATCGGCGTATCTCCCTCATTTGCATATTTGAATAGAAAATCAATGGAAGCGCCATATGCGTCCAGCGTAAATATGCACCCACTCTACGCCGGCGTAGGCAAGTTACGTCGGTGGGATGAAGTCTGTTTTTAGGCGTATCTTAGTTTGTGGGTCCGGCGCACAGATACGACGGTGCATATTTGTATTTACGCGGAGATACATCGGCGTAACTGCTTTGTGAATCCGGGCCTATAACTTTTGCGCAAACCAATCAATAAACGCTTATTGGGATATGTTTACCAAAAATATGTAGCAGAATACTTATTGGCCTAAATTAATGAAGAAATTTGGTTTTTACAACGTTTTTATTTGGATGTGTTTTAGAGCAGAAAGTAAAAAAAAAATATTTGTTATTTTTTTTCAAAATTGTCTGTTCTTTTTTTATTTAGAGTGCAAAATGTAAAAAAGTCAGAGGCGATCAAATACCACCAAAAAATAACTCAATTTGTGGGGGGGGGAAAACATAACATTGGGTACAGTCTTGGACGACTGTCAGTTAAAGCGGAGTTCCACCCATTTTTTTATGTTTGTCTGTGCTGCATGCCCTAATCTCATAGGGCCAGATTCTCAGAGGCGTTACGACGGAGTATCTCAGATACCCCGTCGTATCGCCTTTTTTTTGTCCTCGTATCTATGCGAGTGATGCTTAGCATCACTTTTGCATAGATACGCTTCTACATCCGACAAGTGTAAAAGCATTACACTTTCGGATCGTAGGTGTAATGACAACTCCGGCCACTAGGTGGCCTTCACGTTGTTTTTTCATTTGCATATGCAAATGAGGCTAGTACGGCGATTCCCGAACGCTTTTACGCCGCCCCGTCGTCGCGTACGTCGTTTACGGACTCGTAAGGTTACCCCAGCTTCTATGTGGAGTAACCTTACGAAGTTCCGTCGGATGCCGTCGGGTGCCGTCGGACGCCATGTTAAGTATGGCGTCGGGTCAGCGTCGGCTTTTTCCGTCGCTTACGTCGTTTTACTAACTCGTTCGCGAATAGGGACTTGCGTAAATGACGCTCACGTCGTTTTGACGTCGGTTTCAACGACGCTTCCCGACGTGAGCTGGAGCATGCGCACTGGGCTTTTTCCCCGGCCGGCGCATGCGCAGTTCGTTCGACGCGGGGGCGCGCTTAATTTAAATACAAGCCGCCCCATTTGAATTGCGCGGGTTTACGCTTGGCGATTTACGAGACGCCGGCGAAAACTACGGAGCAAGTGCTTTGAGAATAAAGCACTTGCTCTAGTACGCAGCGGCGGCGTAGTGTAAATGGCTTACGCTACGCCGCCGAAAATATATGAGAATCTGGCCCATAGTGTTCAGAATGGACAATTTTTATTTATTTTGTTGCTTGTAAATACCTTTATTTTGTAGTCCTTCATTACTTTCTCCTCCTCATTAGACTAGGTCACTAGGCTATTAAGTCACAAGGCTATTTGCAAGGGTTTCTGGGATAGGCATCATGTTTCCCAGTAGTCCTTGCAAACCTGACTGAAACCTATTACATTGCTTGTGCAGCACTGAGCATGTGCGAGATATGCAAAGCTGAAATCCAGGAAGTCATACAGTCTGGCTTCATGATGCCCACACTTAAGATGGCCACGGTCTATTTCTAGATTATAAACCATAAATCTAAATGCTGTAACAACCTAACAAAACGGACCTTAGTTTACAGACTAACGTTACTAGAATACATTAAGCTTGTGTATTACAGGGGTATTTATATTTAAAAAGTGAAATTGTGGGTGGAACTCCCCTTTAACCACTTGTCCACCGCCCACCGTCAAATGACGGTGGGCGGAGGACTCCAATATTCTGACTGCACGTCATATGACATGCAGTCATTTGAATAGGGAATGCGCGCGATCACGTGCGCGCATCCCTATACTGTCGGTAGCGGCGTGTCACGGAGACACCGCTCGTTACCGACAGGGGTGAACAGCGGCGCGGATGCGCTGTTTACCACGTGATCGGCCGTGATGGAGTCACGGCTGATCACGCATGGCAACACCCCCAAAGTGCACGGCGCGTGTTCGCGCCGCGCGTGCCCGTCGGTGGCAGTGTGTTCCCGGGAACACTGCTCGTCACCGACAATGGTACACAGCCATTGGCCAGGGCTCTGTATCACGTGATCAGCTCTGATCACTAGTGTAAACAAAGAGCTGTAACTAACTGTTACCAGTTCTTCTCCCCTCACACATCGTTTCCAGTGTGAGGAGAGAAGAGCTAGAAGCAGTGAGTTACAGTTCTATGTTACTGTAGTGTCTGCACAAACACCACATCTGTCCCTTTGCCCCCCCCCCCCAATTGTCACCAGTCACCCAACAGTCACCCATAAAGTGCACCTGTCACATAAATAGACTGCCATCAGCGGTGCAACCGTCACTCACCAGTGACCGTACCCTGTCACCGTCACCCACCAGTGACCTACCCTGTCACCGTCACCCACCAGTGACCTACCCTGTCACCGTCACCCACCAGTGACCTACCCTGTCACCGTCACCCACCAGTGACCTACCCTGTCACCGTCACCCACCAGTGACCGTACCCTGTCACCGTCACCCACCAGTGACCTGCCCTGTCACCGTCACCCACCAGTGACCTACCCTGTCACCGTCACCCACCAGTGACCTACCCTGTCACCGTCACCCACCAGTGACCTACCCTGTCACCGTCACCCACCAGTGACCGTACCCTGTCACCGTCACCCACCAGTGACCTGCCCTGTCACCGTCACCCACCAGTGACCTACCCTGTCACCGTCACCCACCAGTGACCGTACCCTGTCACCGTCACCCACCAGTGACCTGCCCTGTCACCGTCACCCACCAGTGACCTACCCTGTCACCGTCACCCACCAGTGACCGTACCCTGTCACCGTCACCCACCAGTGACCTGCCCTGTCACCCGTCACCCACCAGTGACCTGCCCTGTCACCCGTTTATGAAGAAAAAATACTAATTTGCTAAATTTTATGACAGAAACAAAAAAGGACGCAATTTTTATTTGGGTACAGTGTTGCATGACTGAGTAATTGTCATTCAAAGTGTGAGAGCACCGAAAGCTGAAAATTGGTCTGGGTAAGAAGGGGGTTTAAGTGCACTGTATTGAAGTGGTTAAAGTAACGCAGAAATGGCCTGGTCATGAAG
This sequence comes from Rana kukunoris, assembly GCA_029574335.1. Taxonomy (NCBI): domain Eukaryota; kingdom Metazoa; phylum Chordata; class Amphibia; order Anura; family Ranidae; genus Rana; species Rana kukunoris. Next base: position 47,755,224 of record CM056060.1, read on the forward strand.
GGGGGTAAATCTTCCTGAAGTCAAGTGGTTAATTAAGCTTTTATGTCGATTACAGCACATCACATGGTATTAACCACTTTGCAACCGCCCTATGCCGAAAGTACGGCTCTAGGGCGGTTGCTGTATTCTAACTGGCCGTTAATTAACGGCCTGTCAGAATCGCGCTCCCGCGCGCCTCCTGAGGCGCGCACACGGGAACATCCGTGACCGCCGGGTCCAGAGGACCCGGCGCATCACGGATCACGGTAAATCGCCGCTGATAGCGGCGGTTTACCACGTGATCGCGCCGTCCAATGACGGCGCGATCAGATGTAAACAGACCGGCGTCATTTGATGACGCCGGTTCTTCCCTCCTCTCTCTGTACCGATCGGTACAGTGTGAGAGGAGAGGGGAGGGAGCGGATGGCAGCGGCAGTGCTGCGGGCTGGATCTGTGTCAAATGCAGTCACAGATCCATCCATCCCTCCCTCCCTGCTCAGCCATCCCTGCTGCATATACTCTGCAATACTCACCTGGGCATACTCTGCAATACTCAGGCATACTCTGGCAATACTCTGGGCATACTCTGCAATACTCAGGCATACTCTGGCAATACTCTGGGCAATACTCTGGGCATACTCTGCAATACTCTGGGCATACTCCGCAATACTCTGCAATACTCTGGGCATACTCTGCAATACCCTGGGCATACTCTGCATACTCCGCAATACTCTGGCAATACTCTGGGCATACTCTGCAATACTCTGGGCATACTCTGCAATACTCTGGGCATACTCCGCAATACTCTGGGCATACTCTGCAATACCCTGGGCATACTCTGCAATACCCTGGGCATACTCTGCATACTCCGCAATACTCTGGCAATACTCTGGCAATACTCTGGGCATACTCTGGCAATACTCTGGGCATACTCTGCAATACTCTGGGCATACTCTGCAATACTCTGGGCATACTCTGCAATACTCTGGGCATACTCTGGCAATACTCCGGGCATACTCTGGCAATACTCCGGGCATACTCTGGGCAATACTCTGCAATACTCTGGGCATACTCTGCAATACTCTGGGCATACTCTGCAATACCCTGGGCATACTCTGCATACTCCGCAATACTCTGGCAATACTCTGGGCATACTCTGGCAATACTCTGGGCATACTCTGGGCATACTCTGCAATACTCTGCAATACTCTGGGCATACTCCACAATACTCTGGGTATACTCTGCAATACCCTGGGCATACTCTGCAATACCCTGGGCATACTCTGCATACTCCGCAATACTCTGGCAATACTCTGGGCATACTCTGCAATACCCTGGGCATACTCTGCAATACTCTGGGCATACTCTGCAATACTCTGGGCATACTCCGGGCATACTCTGGCAATACTCCGGGCATACTCTGGGCAATACTCTGGCAATACTCTGGCAATACTCTGGGCAATACTCTGGGCATACTCCGCAATACTCTGGGCATACTTAGCAATACTCTGGGCATACAGCGCCCCTGTCCCCGTGAGCTTGCATACAGAAGCGAACGCATACGCAAGTCCCGCCCACATATAAAAACGGTGTTCAAACCACATGTGAGGTATCTTTATATCATGTTTTGGGGTTTTATGTATTTTTCTAGCAAATAAATGATGATTTTTACATGTAGGAGAGAAATGTCAGAATTGGCCTGGGTGCTCCCTGCATGTTGGGCCTCTGTATGTGGCCGCACTGTGTAAAAGTCTCACACATGGGGTATCGCCATACTCGGGAGGAATAGCAGAATGTGTTTTGGGGTGTAATTTGTGGTATGCATATGCTGTGTGTGAAAAATAACCTAATAATATGAAAATTTGATGAAAAAAAAAAAAAATCTTGATTTTGCAAAGAATTGTGGGAAAAAATTACAACTTTAAAAAACTCACCAGGCCTCTTTCTAAATACCTTGGAATGTCTTCTTTCCAAAAAGGGGTCATTTGGGGGGTATTTGTACTTTTCTGGCATGTTAGGGTCTCAAGAAATGAGAGAAGCTGTCAGTACTTCAGGTGTGATGAAATTGATCAATTTTCAGGATTTGGTACCATAGCTTGTAGACCCCATAACTTTCACCCAGACTAAATAATATCCAACATTTTTTATTTTTTTTACCAAAGATATGTAGCAGTATACATTTTAGGCCAAATTTATGAAGAAAAATTACTTTTTTGCAAAATTTTATAATAGAAATGAAGAAAAATTATTATTTTTTGCAAAATTTTGTTCTTTTTTCATTTATAGCAAAAAAAATAAAAACCGCAGAGGTGATGAAACACCACCAAAAGAAAGCTCTATTTGTGGGAAAAAAAGGACAAAAATTTCATTTGGTTATAGTGTTGTATGACTGAGTTATTGTCATTCAAAATGTGAGAGCACCGAAAGCTGAAAATTGGTCTGGTTATTAAGGGTGTTTAAGTGCCCAGTGGTCAAGTGGTTAAAATGGGTCAGTCGGTTCCTAATGTTTATAATCCAAACTTCTTTCCCATTGATTTCAGGTATATGGTGTGACTGTGTGGAATCGGTGTGTTGGCGCCTGATCGATTTTCTGTATTTTATTCCCTGTGTATATAAATCCTATATTCAGTATGTTCCCCAAATCTGTGTGTTTGACCAACATGATTGACCATATAAATGTAATATTTCCCTAATCTGTGTGTGTGTGTTGCATTGTTGGGTATTTGGATGGATGAGTGGGATCCGATTGCTGGTATGTATTATATGATGAGTGCACAGCTCAGGTAGGACACGTCCCTGCACGGGTTAATATCATCACAGCTGAGTGAGTGTGACAGGAACAGGGTGTGACAGCTCCCCTCCCCCTCCGGGTGACGTGTCTCACCGCCCCGCCCACTGCCTGTCATCGGTAAAGTCTGCGGGTAGTTGGAGGTGAGTGAGCAGAGCCTGGAAAACACAGCGGGACCGGGAGGATGGTACTGATCACTGACGGTAAGTGTCCACCGGGATTACCTGTATACCTGGGGGGAAGGGGGGCTTCTATCCCTGCCTGGCCGGGGGTGATTGTACCGGTGTAATGTATACAGTGATTCATTGTTATATAATGATCTGACTTCATCAGATCCTCTACACTGCACCCACACAGCCTGTCTATATTCTATGTATGTGTGTGTACACCTCAATGTCTGCCTATATACTCACAGCCTGCCTATATTCTATGTGTGTGTGTGTGTATACACCTCAATGTCTGCCTATATACTGTATATACTCACAGCCTGCCTATATTCTATGTATGTGTGTGTATACACACCTCAATGTCTGCCTATATACTCACAGCCTGCCTATATTCTATGTATGTGTGTGTGTATACACCTCAATGTCTGCCTATATACTGTATATACTCACAGCCTGCCTATATTCTATGTATGTGTGTGTGTATACACCTCAATGTCTGCCTATATACTCACAGCCTGCCTATATTCTATGTGTGTGTACACACACACCACACAGTCTGCCTATATTCTATGTGTATGTCTGCCTATATACTGTATATACTCACACCCTGTCTATATTCTATGTATGTGTGTGTATACACACCTCAATGTCTGCCTATATACTCACAGCCTGTCTATGTTCTATGTATGTATACACACACACCTCACAGTCTGCCTATATACTGTGTATACTCACAGTCTCCCTATATTCTATGTGTGTGTATACACACCTCACAGTCTGCCTATATACTCACAGCCTGCCTATATTCTATGTATGTGTCTGTGTATACACACCTCAATGTCTGCCTATATACTGTATATACTCACAGTCTGCTTATATACTCACAGTCTGCCTATATTCTATGTATGTATACACACACCTCACAATCTGCCTATATTCTATGTGTGTGTGTGTGTGTACACACCTCAATGTCTGCCTATATACTGTATATACTCACAGTCTGCTTATATACTCACAGTCTGCCTATATTCTATGTATGTATACACACACCTCACAATCTGCCTATATTCTATGTGTGTGTGTGTGTACACACCTCAATGTCTGCCTATATACTGTATATACTCAGTCTGCCTATAAACCATGTATGTATGTATACACACACCTCACAGTCTGCCTATATACTGTGTATGTATATACTCAGTTTGCCTATTTAGTGTGTGTGTGTGTATATATATATATATATATATATATATATATATATATATATATATATATATATATATATATATATATATACACACACACACACACACACACACACACACACACACACACACACACACACACGTAAATGCTCGCTGTGCAAACAGCTGCAATATTGTATTGTGGCCATCGGTAACCTGTGCTTCTAGTAAACTGGATCAAAACCTACCGCTGCAATTTACTCCGGTCCAAATCACCCTTGGCAATGCTGCCTAAAGCTAAAACCCCTTCCAGGTATTTATTTGTGCCCCCTGTTACACATTTTCTCTTCACTTCCTGTCTGGTGAAAATGTTGTCAGCAGGACAGGAAGTGAGGAAAGATGTCTCTAGGAGCCCCTGACCAGGATTCATAGTCCTACCCCACTTTGTCAAAAATAAATACAAAGGAGAAATAAATAAATGGGGGTTTGAAATGCCCCATAATAAAGTGTCTTTTGGCTGACTGCTGACTTCCTGCTATAAAAATTTATAAAATGGACAATTCTTTTGTCACAAAGATAACTTTTGTTTCGTGTTAGAGCATTGGTAAAACCCAGAGGAGACAAAAACAATTTGTACTTCCTTACATTTTACGCAGGGCTTTTCGTGTGTGTATTTGAGAGATAGGTGTGTGTGTGTGTATGTATATGTATATATATATATATATATATATAATATATATTTATTATTATTATTATTATTATTATTATTATTATTTTTTAAATTGCAGTATTATGTGATATTGTGTATATTAATATGTTTGTATTTTATATAATGTTATTAGTATAAGATTATTGATTGTATGTATGTATGTGTATATATATATATATATATATATATATATATATATATATATTAGTGTGTGTGTATAATAATATTCTTTTATATAAACACACACAGAATATTATATACATTATTCTTATTTATATAAACAATATAATGGTAATATTATGTATTTACATAAGTGTACGCACACACACGCATGCTTTTGAATCAATTTCATTTTAGATTTTTTATTTTACATACAAGCTGTTCATGTTGCATTGCCTTGATCTGTCCGGTCATTTTTTGCATTTAAAAAAAAAAACCTCCCTAAAATGACTGTTTTTATGACCAGCATTCCCTCCTTTTGTGGGTGTCTTGTGGCCCTCAGACGCCAGAGAGCAGCACATTTGGGGAAGCCCTGGCTGCCTTCATCTGGCAGAAGAAGATAGTTGCCTATCAGAAGGCGGCAGACACCCCTCACTAATCTAGACGGTGACTATTCCATAGGATGTGCTGGGACATGTACTTGGTAGAGGGTTACTTACTGTGTGATTATGTGAAAATGAAGAACCAGTTTTATTATAGCTATTGCCTCCTAGCATAGGTCACTTTGTGTTTTTTTTTTTTTTTAATTTTTTTTTTATTTATTTTTTTTCCCAACTTTTTTTTTTATAATGATAATTTTTTTTTTTATTATAATTTGTTATTATAATAATTTGTATAAATATAATTAAAAAAATATTTTTTATTATATTTATATATCTGTATAATTTATTAATAATAATATTTTCAGTCCTGAAAAACAGGCAGCTATGAAATATTACCTAATGTGTTCTGTATAGATGGCTCCCCCCCCCCCCCCCCCCTCTACTCTCCTAGCAGAGATGGGACCATCTGGCTCGGTGGCAATTAACGTGTAAGAAACATAGAAAAGTGACTTTAGAAAAAGGCCAAGTAGTCCATGGCGTCAAAGTTCGATGGACTTTGAGTTGTAAACTTTACGTGGGAGAGAAACGTAAACAAGGCCTTGCCAAGCATGTGTTGAAGGATTGAAAAATATTTCTAGCGGCTCTCACCTGTATGAGTCAATGACTTATCCCATATATCCTAGCTGTCCATCTCCTAAGTAGCTAGTAATAGATGTGATGCATCATTCCGGTGCTTGTTTTCTAGTAACGCACAGCCTTTCTGTAAACCATAGAGGTGATTTAAGCAGCTGACAAGCTTCCAATACCTTCTACACCACTACCAAACCCCCCATTTAGACCCCTGATCACCCTATTTAAAGTGCTGCTGTAGTTAACCACTTAAAGCGAATATCCCCCTGAAAAAAAATATTAAAAGCCAGCAGCTACAAATACTGCAGCTGCTGACTTTTAATATTAGGACACTTACCTGTCCTGGAGTCCAGCGCCGTCCGCAGCAGAGGAGGAGCGATCGCTCGTCACCCTGCTGCCTCCCCCTCCATCCACTGTGAGGAAACCAGGAAGTGAAGTGCTCCGGCTTCACTGCCCGGTTCCCTACGGCGCATGCGCGAGTCGCGCTGCGCCCGCCGATTGGCTCCTGCTGTGTGCTGGGAGCCGAGTGTTCCCAGCACACAACGGGGGACGGACAGGATGTGGAAAAAAAAAAAACGTCTTTTACCCGACTGTGTGGCCGGAAGTGGGTGTTAATACCTGTCTTTACCTCTCTATCTGCACCCCCCCTCCCCCCTGAAAGGTGTCAAATGTGACACCGGAGGGGGGAGGGTTCCGATCAGCGGAAGTTCACTTTAGGGTGGAGCTCCGCTTTAAGACCCGGACCAAAGTGCTGCTAAAGGACCAGGCCCCTTTTTGCGATTCGGCACTGCATCGCTTTAACTGACAATTGCACGGTCGTGCAACGTGGCTTCCAAACAAAAATGGCGTCCTTTTTTCCCCACAAATGGAGCTTTCTTTTGGTGGTATTTTTGGTTTTTATTTTTTTGCGCTATAAACAAAAATAGAGCGACAATTTAGAAAAAATGCAATTTTTTTTTTTTTTTTTTTTTACTATAATAAATATCCCCCAAAAATATATATAAAAAAAAAATGTTTTCCTCAGTTTAGGCCGATACGTATTCTTGTACCTATTTTTGGTGAAAAAAAAATCGCAATAAGCGTTTATCGGTTGGTTTGCGCAAAATTTATAGCATTTACAAAATAGGGGATAGTTTATTAATTATTTTTTTTTCCTACTAATGGCGGCGATCAGCTTTTTTTTTTTTTTTTTTTTTTTTTTTTTTTTGTGACTGCGACATTATGGCGGACACTTCGGACAATTTTAATACATTTTCGGGACAATTGTCATTTTCACAGCAAAAAATGCATTTAAATTGCATTGTTTATTGTGAAAATTACATTTTCAGTTTGGGAGTTAACCACAAGGGGGTGCTGTAGGGGTTATGTGTTCCCTAATGTGTGTTTACAACTGTAGGGGGGTGTGGCTGTAGGTGTGACTTCATCTATTGCGATTTCCTGTATAAGGGATCACACGATCGATGACGCCGCCACAGTGAAGTACGGGGAAGCCATGTTTACACACGGCTCTCCCCGTTCTTCAGCTCCGGGGACCGATCGCCGCTCTCCAGCAGCGATCGCGTATGCGAGTCTCCTGGTCCCGGAGCTTCAGACCGGCTGGGTACTAGTACAGGACGTACCTGTATGTACATGTGCCATTCTGCCAACGTATATGTGCAGGAGGCGGTCCTTAAGTGGTTGAATTTTCACCCACAGAATAACGTGCGTACGTGAGCGGCGTTTGTCGTGCATTTAAATTGCACATCAAATGTAGCCCAACAGATTTTGAATCAAACTCAATGTTAGGTTGCAGGTGGCAGTTAGACTGTGTCTGACCTGATTTGCGTTTCTCTGCAGTAGCGCCTACTTGAGATGCATCAACATTGCAGGTCCTATGCAGCATACGTGTACGCATGTGCTTAAGCCGTGCTGTGTTTGTAAAAGCCTGTATTTGGAATGACGCCTATTCAAGCCAATCTGTGCCTACAGCTTTACTGAATTCCATCTATTAACAAAATTCCCTTTGTTAATGTTCACACCTGAGCGATTTGAAGCGTCACCAGGAGTGCTTCAGTGATTGACACCAGATGCTCTAATTTATAAAAACTATTTCTGTGCGAAAGCTTTAGGTTTTTGCACAATCAACAATCAGTACTCAGTAATTCTAGATTTTCCTAGCTTGTGACGGAAAATATTGATTATATGATGACAGGAGGCGAGTATCTTATGCATTAACTTTCTTTATTAATGCCCATAGCAGACATATTTAACTTTCTTTAATCAAATTCAATGTAAAAATTTTTTATATACAAACTACAACTCCCAGCAGTCCCGAGAACCTAGGCCACGCCCAGGTAGTGACCTCTATATAATGGACTGCTTCCAGTGGTTCCTCCTCTTTCTTGATGCTAGAACCTTCGATACAGGAACACTACAAACACGGAGAAACGCAGAATGTCTCATGAATCTCAGACCGGCCGGCCGACATCCAAAAAGGTTCCCGGGAGTGACTTGACCATCGACTGTGTCCCCAACGGGGGACTCCGGAGGAAATAGAAAACCCAACGAGGAATCCTCAGGAAAAAACTTTATCCCAACAGGGAAGGGGACTCCATGGTCCTCTTAATCGGATCCTCCAGCTTTAGAATCCACTGTCGGCACTCAGTAACCTGAAAAATGCAAAAAACACACGTGATAGGGTGGGTCGGGAGGGAAGATACTCGCCTCCTGTCATCATATAATCAATATTTTCCGTCACAAGCTAGGAAAATCTAGAATTATATATCAGACAGGAGGCTCATATCTTATGCAAGTTCAAAGCTAGCATTTAAACATGAAACATAACTATACGTAATACATTCGTAAGACTTAAGGTAGGACCGACATGGCTATATGATCTTGCGGTCTGAAGTAGAAACGACGAAATGTGGTCTCCGAGGACCAATCCGCCGCTACTAAGAGATCGGAAAGAGAGCCTCCTGATGTGATTACCTTAGTAGCCATAGCTCCCCTGGTGGAGTGAGCTCCAAAAAGGGTAACATCGATTCCTGCCATCTCCATGGCGATTCGCACCCATCGCGCCAAAGTGGCAGACGAGACGGGGCGATGCGGTTTGACATATGACACAAGTAGTTGTGAAGAATCTGAGGAGCGTAACGCAGTGGTCTGTGATTCGTATGCCTGAAGGCAACGAACAACACAGAGGAGCGGGTGTGCAGGAAAGAGTGGGTAAAAGACCGAATGGATACCGGTCTTGGTCCTGCGCACTATTGAAAAGGTGACCCCTTGTGGCGAGAATTGACGTCTAGAGATGTCTAGGGCCTTAACGTCCGACACCCTTTTGAGGGAGACTAGACATAGGAGAACTGTCAACTTTATGGATAGCAATCTCAGTGAAAGGTCTGTGTTGTCTTCCCATCTGGCGAACATATCAAGCACCTTGGAAACATCCCAGGTCGCCTGGTATCTAGGCCGTGGGGGACGTTGGAATTTCACACCTCTCAAGAGTCGACAAACCAGGGGATGTTTGCCGACGGGCAAAGAGTCCACGGGGCAGTGATATGCCGAGATAGCCGACCGTTATATGTTAATGGAGCTATACGACTTGCCGGATTCGAATGACTCCGCCAAGTAATTCACCACCAACGATATAGGGGCCTGTACGGGATCAACCTGTTGTTGGTCACACCAACGAACCCAGAGTCCCCAGGCTGATCGATATGCCGATCTAGTCCCGGGGGCCCAGGCCAGGGCGAGGAGATCTCGAGCTGACTTTGAAAGGTCGTTATCTGTGTCCGGGATCCCGAGACCAACCACGCCAGGAGCGGCATGCTGTTCTCTAGAATCAGGGGGTGTAAAGTCTTGGTCGGGCTGGTGAGAAGGTGAGGGAAGTGGGGAATCAGTCTGGGGAGGTCCACAGTCATTCCTAGCAGTAGTGGAAACCACGGTTGGGTCGGCCACCATGGTGTGATCAGTACTACGCTCGCTTCCAAAGTGGATATTCGTAGGAGGAGTCTGGGGATGAGCTGAAACGGAGGGAAAGCATAGTGTGTGCCGGTCGGCCAGGGCTGGCGGAGGGCGTCCACCGCGTATGCTTCCGGGTCCGGCCTCCAGCTGAAGAAGTGAGGCAGCTGATGGTTTAGTCGAGAGGCGAAGAGATCCATAGACAGTGGACCCCATAGGCGCTGTAGTTGAAGGAACACTGAACGATCTAGTCTCCAGTCGCTGGAGTCGCGAAGATAACGCGAGTACCAGTCGGCTACCGAGTTGGAGACACCCGGAATGTATTCCGCAATGGGGGTTATGTTGTGGGTTAAACAGAAGTGCCAAAAGTCCTTCGCGATATTCGCCAGGACTTTGGACTTGGTGCCCCCCAGACGGTTGACGTATTGTACCGCCGCCACATTGTCAATGCGAAGCAGGAGACAGCAGGTGGAAGAGTGTGGTATGAAGCTCTTGACTGCAAAAAGGGCTGCCAAGAGTTCCAGCGCGTTGATATGGAGTGTGGCTTCCGCGGTGGACCACGTCCCTCCCGTGGAGGACGTGCCGCACCGGGCTCCCCAGCCCTGGCGACTGGCGTCTGATTCTATGATAATGTCTGGGCTGGGGTTGAAGATGGTCTTGCCGTTCCATTCTACAGCGTGGTGAAGCCACCACTTCAGTTCCTCGGTAGTTTCCTGGCAGAGGGGGACCTCGTCTGCATATTTGAGGCCCTGTCTCAGATGCATAATCTTGAGTCTCTGGAGAGCTCTGTAATGTAATGGAGCCGGGAAGATGGCTTGAATGGAAGCTGCCAGGAGACCCACTAGGCGTGCTAGTGCGCGAAGGGACAGGTAACCTCTTATTAGTGTTGTCCGTATCTCTTTGCGAATCAAAGCAAGTTTGGGCTTGGGGAGACTGAGGGTGGATAGTACGGTGTTGACCGTGAAACCCAAGAACTCCAATTGTTGAGAGGGGGCGAAGATCGATTTTTCTCGATTGATTATAAAGCCCAGTCTTTGTAGTAAAGACATTGTCCAGGACATGTGAAGGTGGGCCTGGTTCATGGAATAGGCCATGATGAGGATGTCGTCCAGATATATGATCAGACGTACCCCTCTGCTTCTTAGTGCCGCTACCACTGGCTTCATGAGTTTGGTGAAACACCAAGGGGCGGACGATAGGCCGAATGGTAGGCAGGTAAATTGCCACATCCTGCCTTTCCACAGAAATCGAAGTAGGTGTTGTGAATCTGGATGTATCGGGACCGTGAGGTATGCATCCTTTAGATCTAGTTTCACGAGCCAATCCCCAGGGTGGAGGAGGTCTCGGAGGAAGTGAATTCCTTCCATCTTGAAGTGTCGATACTCGACATACTGATTTAGTTCTTTGAGGTTTATTACTGGGCGGTAACCTCCTCCCTTCTTGTGTACTAGAAACAGGTTGCTTACGAAACCCGGAGAACAGGGGTCTACCTCTGTAACTGCTTGTTTGGTCAGTAGGTCTCGTAGTTCGTTGTCTACGAGGACAACCTTTTGGTGTGCAAACCGGATTGGGGGGGGGGGAATGTTGAGTGTCGGTAGAGAGTGTAGTTCTATGGTAAACCCCGTGACTGTGTGTAGAATCCATGCGTCTGCCGTAATCGCAGACCAGGCGTGGATAAAATACCTCAGTCGTCCCCCCACAGGAATGTGAGTGCGTGGAGTGTAGGGTATACTCACCGGTAGGAGGTCGGGAGCGAGGGTAGCCACGTCCGCCACGTCCGCGCCAGGGTCTGCCTCGGGGAGGAAAGAATGGTGCAGGTTGCGCCATCGGTGCGGCATATGATGGGGCCTGTTGGTACTGGTATTGATTAGAAGTTCTACCCTGCGGCCTGTAGGAGGGAGTACGGCCGGCAGAACGGCCCCTATTTCTGCCGGCCCTGGGAAAAACCCTATTGGCTCCGGATCTTCTCAGTGAATTTTGGGCCTTATCAAGGCTGGTAAATAGGCCCACGAATTTGTTGATATCTTTTATCAACGAGTCGCCAAACAGCATGCCGTCGGCCGACGGTCCAGGCTCCGACTCTGCCAAATGAGACAATTGTGGGTCTAGACGCATAAGTATGGAACGGCGCCTCTCTACCGAGCAAGCCGTGTTGGCGGTGCCTGCTAAGCATATCGCCCGTTGTGCCCAACCTCTGAGTTGTTGAAGATCCACTGGTTGCTGAGCTGCCGCGGCTTGCTCAGAAAGATTTAGGATTTTGGTTAAGGGGCCGATCAGGTCCAGAATGCGATCTTGTATGGATCGAAAAGAGCGTTCTATGCCCTTCTTCTGGAATTTACCAGACCTCAATAAATACTTTGTCAGGACGGGGTCCACCTCCGGGGTAGCCACAACCTTCTTGGGGATGAAGGGTCTGGGGCATTCTGCCCTCAGTTTATTACGACTAGTCCTGTCCAGTGATTTTCTAGCCCATACCTCCACGTATTGAGAGACGTGGGGTCCATTCTCCAGAACGCGGATGGGTAATGGCGTCTGGGTGAAAGAAGGGTTCTCCTAGGGCGTCTAGGAGAACTTCGCCCTGTGAAGTAGGGGTGGCGGCCGTGTCAGGCGCCGTATCCCCAGCATCGTCAATATATGACTCTGACTCCGAAAAATCTGATTCGACAGAAGGATCTGCCGAGTCTTCCTCTGAGGAGTCCACATAAGAGTCAGGTTTGGCCCTTCTAATGGCCTTATGTCCCCTGTTATGTATCTCCCTGGGGTCCAGGGGTCGAGATTTGACTGTGGGATGCTGGGGTTGGTAGCCCGTGTTAGGGGCTGCCTGGAGCATATTGTTTTCTTCCCCTGCCGGGGAGTCATGCACCACTGGGGTATGCTTCCTCTTTTGTGAGGCTTTCCCCTTCTTTACAGGCGGTTCGTCGCACTGAGGCGGTGGGATTTGTGGGGCCATAGTTTGTTGGGTCCTGGAGGATGAGGCAGAGGCCAGGGCAGCCTGGATGGACAACTGTATGATGTCCTGTAACTGAGATGCACTCAGGGTGTGGGCAACGTTTGAGGGGGGGTTATCCCCTCTGGGGGGTGTTGAGGCAGGTATTTCTGACATGTCAGGCTGTTATGCAGCGTCTGAGATGGACTAGGGTATAAATGGATCGTTTGAAAGAGAAAGGAGTGGGAAGGCAGAATCCCTAGGTAGCTGCTCAGTGTATGCCTGAGCGATGGGTTGGATATAGTGCCTGAGAAGTGTACCTATATGCCGATCGTACAGGGACAGGCTCCTCTCCTATTCTTCCTATGCGTCGGAAGCTGCGGTGGAGGGGAAGTGAAAACCCGGGATCCCTCGTGACCTGAGGGCGAGGTCTCGCGAGACTACGTCCCCAGGAGCTGATTGGGCAAGCGGCGAGCGGCGAAATAACCGCCCCCCCGCTCGCGCGCGAAGGAGAGTTTGTGAGGAGAAGAGAGGGAGGCAAGATGGCGGCGCCCGGCGAGGAAGAAGAGCGGTATAGGTACCGCAAGGCACAGCACTCCGGCCTCGGGGGGGGGGAGGGGGAGAAAAGACTCTCCGATCGGAAGGTAGACAACAAACAATTGAAGGTTGAGGGCACAGAAAACAAAACTATATATGAGGCAAAACAGTGATAAAACAAAGAAAGGCAAAACTGACACCAATAATGGGTTGGTAAGGAATCAGGGGGTAAAAACTCCCCTCATCCTTCCCGGATGGCGTTAACCTTGTTAATAAAATATAAATATGGAAAGTACTTATCTCAGCCATGAGCAGAAAGAGAGGAGGAACCACTGGAAGCAGTCCATTATATAGAGGTCACTACCTGGGCGTGGCCTAGGTTCTCGGGACTGCTGGGAGTTGTAGTTTGTATATAAAAATTTTTTACATTGAATTTGATTAAAGAAAGTTAAATATGTCTGCTATGGGCATTAATAAAGAAAGTTAATGCATAAGATATGAGCCTCCTGTCTGATATATAATCTAATACTGTATGTTTATTTCCTGTGATTGTCAGCTCCACCTAGTGGCCATGATGAGGTATTTACCTGTATGAGATATTTCAGCAAAATACTGCATTATGGCCACTAGATGAAGCTGATGATCATAGAAAATAAACAAGACAGGTTACAGCTTCTTTGGGACAGACGTTCTGGCCCCTATAGACATTTTTGTGGGGGGAGTCTGTAAAACATGCATTTTCTTTCTTGGTAATTATAAATCATTATAATAGAAACGCTCAAGCAAAAACATTTGTACAAATGCAAAAAAAAGGCCCAAAAAGCAACCCAAGGTGCTTAAATGACAAAAGTGTTTCCTCTTCATGCCTGTGCCACCCAAATGAGCCAAACACATAGGCAGATTGCTGCGCTGAGCTCTGTATTAAATCTCTCAATCCAGATTCCACAGTAAAACATTAGCAGCTCATTGAGAAAGGTTTATTGAAATATCTCCAGAACAGAAGCTAATACGAGTCTGGAAAAAAAAAAGGTTGGCTGAAGTCCTTGGCATTCATGTAGCAGAGAAGGAGGATGTTTAGCTAACAAAGCTGCTGTTTTCACCTTTTTTCTTTTTAGCGAATGTGCCAACCTGGAAACGTCGTCAGAGCGGGTGCTGCTCACTATTAGGTTATTGGAGACTGATGTAAGGATAAGGAGCATTAACCACTTGCCGCCCAAGCCGTTTCTGACATTTCTCACATACGTGTGTGTCTATCGCATTTTTTTTCATACGCAATTTTCCGGGGAGATTTTTTTTTTTTTTTTTTTTATGAATTTTGATGCACAAAAAAATCCACAATACAATACCAAATATTTTTTTGGGTAAAATTATAAAAGATGTGATTATATATATATATATATATTATAGGCCAAAGGACAGTGATGCAGATACTGAAAGGTGATGATGATAATAAGAACTTTGTAAAAATTTCATGGATAGGAAAGATTATCATATGGCTGGAGCAGCTGCAGTGTAAATTGATGTAAACAATTAATATATAATAAACCGTGCTAAATGCTATATACAACAAAGTTAATAATGAAACACTAAATTAAAGAATATAAAATTAAAAAAAACAATGCACTAAAAAACAACAATCACTAGAAAATCACCCCAGTGAAAAAAGTGCTTGTGCTGTTGGAACAGTATTGACGGTCTCATACACAGTGCTGTGACTGGAAATATGGGTGAAAAATTCTGTGCTCCTTATGTGCTTAAATAGAGTGCTTATTGTGTGTGTGTGTGTGTGTGTGTGTGTGTGTGTGTGTGTGTGTGTGTGTGTGTGTGTGTTTTTTTTTTTTTTTTTGAGCTTTGATGAAGCTCCGGTGCAAAATGGACCTAATTATGTGATATACTTATTTTTTTTATTTTTTTTTGTATTTCTTTATTTGAAGACTGCTTGTTATATAGTCAAAAGCTATTTGCATGCGTACCGATGCCTGTTCAAATACTTAGTATCGGCACCGATATTGGTGCAAGTCTTTTTGGGGGTGTCTCTTCCAGCTTTGGACATCTAGAGCGTAACATTCTGATTTGAAAATAGCTCAAGCTATTAGAAAGGATGGAGAGTGTCTGTGAACAGCTATTTTCAAGTCTTGCCACAGATTCTCATTTGGATTTAGCTCTGGACTTTGACTGGGCCATTCTAACACATGAATATGCTTTGATATAAAACATTCCATTGTAGCTCTGGCTGCATGTTTAGGGTCGTTGGTGAACCTCCATCCCAGTCTCAAGTCTTTTGCAGACTCTAAGGGCATGTACACACGATCAGTCCAAACCGATGAAAATGGACTTAAGTCCAGTTTCATCGGTCCAAACCGACTGTGTATACGGCCCATCGATCCGTCGTACCAAAGTTTTTTAAAACTTGCTTTAAAATCGGACCGATGCTTAGTATGCAAAAGCATCGGTCCAAAAACCTGTGCATGCTCTGAATCAAGTCGACGCATGCTTGGAAGCATTTAACTTCATTTTTTTCAGCACGTCGTTGTGTTTTACGTCACCGCGTACTGACATGATCGGTTTTTGAACTGATGGTGTGTACGCACATCATAGAAAGAAATGGCCCCAGGACGAAGTCTACGAAGACGAAACGGCGTAGGGTAAAGTGTCGTGCTGACGCCACTGCATTACATGGAGTCCCGGAGTGAACGGGCTGTGTTAGCTGACTGGCTACAGAACTTTTTACACGCGATTTTATATCTACTCAAATGTGAGTGTGTTTTTTAATTTTCATTTTTTATTAAATGTATTATTGGATTACGCTATGTGCGCCCTTTTTTCCTTTCCTCTTGTTTGGGTGTGATCAACATAGTCCTGAGCGGTAGAGGATCCGAGAGATTTGGGGTGAAGACATCCTTGCCAGACAACACACGATCCGAATATCGTACGACTTTTTTCGCTTAATAGTCGCAAGTAAAATGAAATAGGTTATTAAAGTCACAAATTCTCGTACGACAGAAAAAAAAAATCGGAAGTGATGTCATGTGTTGTAATGTATTTGTATTGTCGGACGACAACTGTACTGACTAAACGAAAATCGTAAGATCTGACATCGTACGAGGAAAATTTTCGCGCTTGTCCGATCGAAAAATATCGGATGAACGTTCGTGATCGGCTCTTGAAAGTAGTGTACACACGATCCGAAAATCGTACGATCGTTTTCGTCCGATATTCGGATCGTGTGTACGGGCCATTAGGCTGGGTTCATAGCCACAGGCTCACAGAAGATCTCGAATTGGGATCTTCCCATCTGGTCAGAAGCTGTTAATCACTGTGGTGGAAGATCCTCTTTACTATCTGGTCACCTTTCGTGGTGTTTGACACCATTTGTTTCCTCTAGAGGAGCAGCACATCTGGAGAGAGACGATCACTCTTCGAATCACTTTTCATTTATTTTTGTCACAGAGACTCAATTTTATGTTTGAGGACTAATTTTTCATTGAATTTGACTAAAGGCCCATACACACGGTAGGACATCCAACAAAATTTCCCTTGGATTTTTGTCCTAATTGATTTGTCCGATCACACCCATAGCATACACACGCTCTGACTTTTCTGCAAACTTTTCTAAAACTTTCACATCATCACGTGGTTGTTCTGCTCTTTACTGCCACCCTTTGGTTAACTTCTGCTATTGTTGATTTTAACATTGGTTCTGAGCATGCGCATTTGTAATTTGTCCAAAAGTCCGATGGTTTGCTGTACACACGATCGGACTTTGCACCATCGGACTTTTGTTGCCTGAAAGTTGGTTCGTTCGCAGACAGAACTTTTTGTCCGATGAAAGCCAAAAAAGTTGGTCCGATGGAACGTACACACGGTCGGACAAATGAGAAACGTGTCGGATTTTGATGTTGGTTGGGCAAAAGTCCGACCGTGTGTACAGGGCTTTAGATTGGGTTCTACATTCTCTTCGGAGATCTTCTTCATCATTGATTGTCCACTCAGTGGTCGACACTCATGATATTTGCGCAGCTTGTTTTTCTTATTTGTGTATGCACATCAGACCATCAGTCTGTGAACCAATGAAAATGGTCCGTTGGACCGATCGTGTGTACGCGGCCTAACAGGTTTTCTTCTAAGATTGCCCTGTATTTGGCTCCATCTATCTTCCCATCAACTCTGACCAGCTTCTCTGTCCTTGCTGAAGAAAAGCATTCCCACAATATGATGTTGTTTGTTCACTAAGGTTTTCTAACAAACCTCTGAGGGCTTCACAGAATTAGTTGTATTTATACTGAGATTAAATTACACACAGGTGGACTGTATTTACTAATTAGGTGACTTATGGAGTCAATTGGTTCCACTAGATTCTAGTTAGGCCTCTTACACACAGATCAGTTTTTCTTCAGGTTTTTCTTTTCAGTTTACCAAATCCATCTAATATGAGGTCAAACCTCAAGAGTCTCAATTTGTATGCAATCAGGCAGGCCCTTGTACTACATAGTTTTGGTAAACTGAAAAGAAAAACCTGAAGAAAAACTGATCTGTGTGTAAGAGGCCTTAGTGGTATCAGGGTAAAGGGGGCTAAATATAAATGCACGCCACACTTTTCATTTAATAATTTGTAAAAATTGAAAACCATTTATAATTTTCTTCAACTTCACAATTGTATGACACTTTGTTGGTCTAAAATCCCAATAAAAGATTTGTTTTTGGTTGTAACGTGACAATGTGTGGAAAATTGCAAAGGGGTATGAATACTTTTTTCAAGTAACTGTGTCTGTGATATATTTTTTTTTTGTCTGGTTTTTATTGAATTGCACATTAAAACAGAAAAATAATCAAATAGCCTTGATTTTAGACTCAGATTTGCTCAATCTGCATCGATCCGCCAGGACATATTATCAATCGCTTTGAATCAGCCGCACTTTGTTCCTGTTTACGATCATATTTTAATCAGAGTAGAAGATTACATGATGGAGACAGAGATGTGATTGATAATTTTATGATAAGCTATAATAGTAAATCCACTTTCCTGTGTTTGGCATATAAATCAAATGGGCTGTCAAGTATAGCCGTTTTTTTTTTTCTATTGGAAAAGATCATAAAAGAAATGGATCATTTATTGAATCTTTTATATGGTCAGCGTAAAGTCAAACCTAAAGCAGTTTAGGTCTAGTTTTAACAAATAGTGAACATTATGAAAGGGGGGAGGAGGGTAGATGTCCATGACCTTACTAGTAATAAATAGATCTTGGAGCGCTGCGGTTCTCTGTCACATGATCTAAGCACAGCTATAGAATCACATGACCTCTGGCACTTCTCTTTTATGAGCACTGTTGTCAGCAAAGTCTGTATTCACTTTAACTAAAGATTCTAGTGATAACACCCCGTGTGCGTGTCCATAGCTTTTAAAGGGGTTGTAAAGGCAAAAAAAATAAAAAATCCCTAAATAGCTTCCTTTACCTTAGTGCAGTCCTCCTTCACTTACCTCGTCCTTCGATTTCGCTTTTAAATGTCCTTATTTCTTCTGAGAAATCCTCACTTCTTCTTCTTCTTGTTTTTCTTTCTGTAACTACACACCGTAATGCCAGGCTTTCTTCCTGGTGTGGATAAAGCCTCTGGGGGGGGGGGGGGGCGAGCAGGAGTGTCAGGACACCCACTAACACACAGCTCCTTTCTCTATCTGCACAGTAAAGAGTGTCCTGACTTGCCTGCTCGCCTCCTCCCCCCTCAAGAGGCTGTCAGGACACTCTTTACTATGCAGATAGAGAAAGGAGCTGTGTGTTAGTGGGTGTCCTGACATTCCTGCTTGCCCCCCCCCCCCAAGAGGCTTTCTCCACACCAGGAAGAAAGCCTGGCATTACGGTGTGTAGTTACAGACAGAAGAACAGGAAGTGAGGATTTCTCAGAAGAAGAAAGGACATTTAAAAGCAAAATTGAAGGATGAGGTAAGTAAAGGAAGACTGCACTAAGGTAAAGGAAGCTATTTAGGGGGGGGAAAAAAAATCCTTTACAACCCCTTTAAGTCCTGAGACCTGTAGTGGGGAGCTGCATTATAATAGATGACAACTATTTTATACATATTAGTCTTCCTTCCTAAGGCCTCCCTTTTAATTAATATGGAACAAAATTTTGAGTTTAGGCCCACTTTAAATGGCTTTAAAAGGCAGAAGTTGTGTGTGTGTGTGTGTGTGTGTGTGTTTGTTTGTTTGTTTGTTTGTTATGCATTAAGATAAAAAAAAAAAACTTCTTGTGTGTGTGTAAGCCCCCTAATACTTACCTGAACCCCCTCTCTTTATTCCGGTCTCTCCCTCCTGATTGGCTAAGGACACAACAGTGGCACCAGTGTCTCCTGCTGCTGTCCATCAAAGTCAGTTTTCCAATAAGGAAAGAGGGGGTGGGCCAAACCTGGGCTCCGTGTCTGAATGGCTACAGGAAGATGCGGCTTGGGTGCCCCCACAACAAGCTGCTTGCTGTGGGGGCACTTGGCAGGAGTGTGGGGCAAGGAGCTTCTCCCAAGAAGAGGAGGATCTGGGCTGCTCTGTGCAAAACCATTGTTTTTTTATATAGAAAAAAAACGAGACTTTACAATCGCTTTAAGAGTTGTCATATAGTCCATTTTTATTTTTGCATAACTGTCTGTATCCTACAAGAAACATTTAGTTATGGTGAGCCAAAGCTGTATTATCCTGGCAGTTTACCAGAACCTGTGCCACGTTGCCAGAATAGGACCTCTAATGTTCTGCTGAGTGTTCATAAACCGTCCATGACACTCTTATCAGGCAGGGCATATGAGGGGGGGGGGGGAAAGGGAGCATTCTGTTAGGCAGATGGTTCCCCAAGAACGGTGAGCTAACATTACCAGATGTTGCAAAAGGCAACATTTATGACTTTCCAATGAAATGTGGATAAAACGTTAGAATCTGTGCCATTCCTCCAACCAGGAAGAGGTGGTGGAATCTTGCTTCAGAGTGATACTGTGCTTTGCTCATGCAAGGAAAGCAACAATTTCAGCAGATATCGCCCCCTGCTGCTTGTGCATATCTTTCAGCTCCATTCACCCATATGAGTACAGTAATGAAGCCCCACGTACAATAAGTTCCACGTTAACCTGGTCAGAGGAAGTCTTATTAAAGCTACCTTAGTACAATATGTGCTGTGCCATTAGGCCACGTGTTAATTAATGTTACATCACTCCAATATCTGCTGTGTAATTACACCACGTTAATGCTACATTACTCATTATCTTCTGTCCATTGGGCTTCTGACATTCCTATCTGAAATGCCAATGTGGTTTATTTTGTTGATTCGCAGCTAAGGAAGGTGTAATAGTTCCTTGGCTTTTACTTTCTAAATCTTCGGCCCAAAGTGTGCAGATAAAGACAGTTAAAGGAGAACCAAGGGCTGGTCCACACAAGTCCTGTGCATTCCCATGCCATCTTGTTTTGTTGTTTTGCAGCCTACAAAACACACTGAAATGTGGAAAGTATGGCAAGCACTACTTTTTCATAACGCACTGCACAAAACTGCATGGTACCATGCGATTTGGTGCCTGCAAACACAGTACATTTGCAAGTAACAATTTTTTGGGGACTGCATGCAGATCGCAAAGGCAGTGCACTCACCTGTGATGCAGGAAGCTTTGTGAAACCAGTTTTAAAGACAAAACGTTGTTTTGCCCTTTGGATTGAGTAAGGCTGCTTTCACATTGGGCAGTGGAGCCGCGGTGGCGGTATAGCAGCGCGATTTTTAGCGCTGCTATACCGTCGTATTCGGCCGCTAGTGGTGTGGTTTTAACCCCCGCTAGCGGCCGAACAAGTGTTAATACCGCCCGCAATGCGCCTCAGTAGAGGCGCATTGCGGGTGGTATTACTGCGGCTTCCCATTGATTTCAATGGGAAGGAGCGGTAAACGCAAGGCTCCTATACTGCTGTAAAGATGCGGCTAGCAGGACTTTTGGAGCGGTCCTGCTAGCGCACCGCTTCAGTATGAAAGCCTTCGGGCTTTCACATTGAAGACTACAGGGCAGGTTTTTTTTCAGGCGGTATAGCAGCGCTATTTTTAGCGCTGTACCGGCTGAAAAACGTCTCAATGTGAAAGGGGCCTAAGAGAGGGTTACAACCAGTGGCGGTGTGTCCATAGTGGGGGCAGGTGCGCCGCCCCCTCTCTCCTGCACCCACTCACTCAACAATACATAGTTCCATGCATTGCATGAATGTATTCATTGCATGTATTGTCTCCACTGCCACCCACCATTCAGGTGTCCGCCCCCTTGTTGAGTGGCGGCCATCTGAATAACAGTGGTGGGTGTGTTTTGGAAGTGTCCATCAGTGCCAGTGGCTCTAATAGGCTTCCCGATTACAGCCTGTGGGCTCTAATCGGCTTCCAAATGGTTAACAAGGGGACGCACAGGGTGTGCGTTCCCTGGTTAACACTGACCTGCGTCTCAGCCAATCAGGTTCACCAGGTCTGGTTACCGGTCACCTGATTGGCCGAAGCGACATCGAGGGAGCTTGGAGGAGGATGGCTGACCCGAGAATGGTGCCGGGCGGGGGGGGGGGGGGTTAAACTGGCAGTATTTTGTGGCAATCTGGCGGCATTTTACAAGGGGCAAACTGGCTGCATTTTACGGGGTGAACTGGTGGCAATTGATAGGCACAGTGGCCGCTGTTTGCTGGCACAGTAGAAACGTTTGCTTGGCAAAGTGAGGCTGAATTTTTTTTTTTTTTTTTTTTTTTTTTTATTTCATTTGAAATGACTGGTAAAAATTAAAGAAGTTAAAGGGAAAACACTATAAATATGCACAAGGAGGAATGCATATTGTACAGTATAAATTGCCTTGACACAAAGGTCAGCAGTACAGCCAGGCAACCGGCAATCTCAGAAAGACGTTCAGCAATTGCCGTCAGTCCTGATGGGTTTCTTTTAAATAATGTTAGACTGAAAAACGGATTGTCCAGCTTGTGACTTCTTATACAACCATTTGCTGTTCATTAGAAGAGGACATGAAATAGAAATTTACAATTTGTTCTGTTTTGCAGCCTAAGCTACTTAAACTGTTTTGTTCCAGTCTCATTTATGACTGTATTGTTCTTAATTAATCTCTGTTCCTAAACTGCTGAGCAGGGATTTTTTTTTTTCTTGGCTCATATACGATGACCTCAGCAGAATACTGACGGAGTCCTGATGGAAACTCCCCAGTTAACTCCTAAAGATTTCTCTCCTCCGCCCTGTGCTGCAAGCATATCCCAACAGGTTCTGGGAGTTCGAAACAGGATGAGATCTGTCCATTTGTTCGAGCCTGTTCACACCTCCATGTTCTTTACATTCCAACTTGGTGGAAGAATGTGAGCACATGCAGAATGTTCACAGGCAAAAAAAATAAATGAAAAATAATAATAGAAAATATAGACAAAAAAAGAATTAAAATAATAATAAAAATGTAGCACAAGAAGAGAAAAATAATAAGGAAATGTAGAAAAAACACTAACAAAAAACAAATCGAAACATAACAAAAGAAGAAATATTTATGTATTTGAATGGGGGGGAGTGGATAGCTAGTAATGGCAATAAAATCCTTTTTGTGACACCATTCTGCGTATGAAGGGCTCTTTCAGACATAGCTGTCAGATCTCCGCTCTCCCCTATGGGGGATCGGATGGACACGGACCGTCTGAACAGCGTTTCGGGCACATACAGCAGAGTTAGTGGGCAACTCTTTTGGAACATGTATACTCCTGTAATATTGGATTCCAAATATCCACTGCAATTCTGCATGTGTTTGGTAGCTCTGCTCATCATAAACTGGGGCCATCCTACATATGTTAAAGTGTAAGCTTGTTCTTTGTATACTTTGGGGAAGATTTGGAACCTATGTCTGGTTCTTATGTCTGTATGTGCCCTCTCTGAAGAATTTTATCTTTTTCTATATTCCTGATAGTTCTAATCTCTGGGCTTGAAAGCGATGGGAACATAAAGGCTTTTAAATTGTTAAAAACTATGTAAGTTTGAACAGCTGCTCTAATTGTGCTTAGTTTCCATACATCTGCATGAGTAGCTTGCCCCTAGAGATAAGCTTGGGCGTGCTCCGAACTATCAAATCATGATTTATTTATTTTTTCAATTCCACCCAGTTGCAAGTTGGGTCATTCATTGCTCTGTAGCAAACATAAACAAAGGGGTCCTATGCTGATGATGTCTTCCCTTATGTGGCTATAAGCCATCTCAAATCATTGTCCATATATGAGCATTTATCATATACAGGCACTTGCAGTGTCAGCATCCCATTTGTTTTTGTTTATATATGCTGTAGGGTGAGGAATGACCTGGTCCACAGTTGATTGGAATAAAAGTGATTTGATCAGATATTAATGAGTTTGGAGGTTGTCCAAGCTAGGGGCGATCCTAGGGTCACAGGCACCTGGGTGCAGAAATATTTCTGGCACCCCCACATGGGCGTGGTTGTTTTACTAACTCCTCCCCTTTACACATGTTTCTATGGCAATGACTCAACCACAGAGATGCTCCTCCACAAAGTCTTCATTACCCTGGGGTCCTTAAATGATCTCTTAACAATTTAACAAAATGCAGGAAGAGAAGCAGAGTACTTTATTGGGACCTGGAAGGGGGCCTCTCTGATAGACACAGAGAGGGTTTCTGTTAGAAAGACCCCCCCCCCCCCCAGACAGACTGCAGACATGATACAGGAGACGGTCAGAGACTGCAGACATGATACAGGAGACGGTCAGAGACTGCAGACATGATACAGGAGACGGTCAGAGACTGCAGACATGATACAGGAGACGGTCAGAGACTGCAGACATGATACAGGAGACGGTCAGAGACTGCAGACATGATACAGGAGACGGTCAGAGACTGCAGACATGATACAGGAGACGGTCAGAGACTGCAGACATGATACAGGAGACGGTCAGAGACTGCAGACATGATACAGGAGACGGTCAGAGACTGCAGACATGATACAGGAGACGGTCAGAGACTGCAGACATGATACAGGAGACGGTCAGAGACTGCAGACATGATACAGGAGACGGTCAGAGACTGCAGACATGATACAGGAGACGGTCAGAGACTGCAGACATGATACAGGAGACGGTCAGAGACTGCAGACATGATACAGGAGACGGTCAGAGACTGCAGACATGATACAGGAGACGGTCAGAGACTGCAGACATGATACAGGAGACGGTCAGAGACTGCAGACATGATACAGGAGACGGTCAGAGACTGCAGACATGATACAGGAGACGGTCAGAGACTGCAGACATGATACAGGAGACGGTCAGAGACTGCAGACATGATACAGGAGACGGTCAGAGACTGCAGACATGATACAGGAGACGGTCAGAGACTGCAGACATGATACAGGAGACGGTGAGACTGCAGACATATACAGAGATGATTAGAGACTGCAGACAATAGTACAGAAGAAGGTCCATTAGACCCCTTTTACACTGTAGGAGTTTTTCAGGCGCTTTAGAGTTTAAAAATGTCGCCTGAACAAAGCCTCATCTGCAATCCCAGTGTGAGAGCATGGGTGCTTTCACACTGGAGTGGTGCGCTGGCAGGACGTCTAAAAATGTCCTGCAAGTAGATTCTTTAAGGCACTTTAGTGTGTGTATACACATTGGCGCCCCCACCTCTGCAGGCGCCTGAGTGCAAAGCACCCTGCCTAGGATCCAAGCTCATCTCTACTCGTCATAGTGAGTCCTGGTCTCAGGAGTAAGTCTAACTTGTGTGCCCTTGTTGCTGAACTTTCGTCATAACTGGATAACCTTACAGGCAGCTGCTAAAATAAAGTTTGTGCAGCTGAAAGTGGTGGTCTTGAATAGATTTGGTGCATTCTGTGCAAGATGGAGCCATCCTGGCTGGGGATACTGCTGTACAAGAGGGACTAACCTTATTTACAAGCTATGGGGAAGGTTTCGAAGCACAGGCATGTTTGAAGGGCAATTTATTATGCCTGGGTGGGGTAGTGTTATTGAGAGATGGAGAGAGGTGTGTGTGTGTGTGTAAAATATTATATATATAATATATATTATTATTATTATTAAAAAGAAAATCTTGTACTGTCCCATCTATACCCCCCTTTTAGGGGTCACACTCATCTTAGCTAATTTATTTTTGTCAAAGATGACGACCCCACGGCAAAGCTATTACAAAGTCTTTTTTCATTTTAGTGACCTACTAGAAAAGGAAGTGTTAGAAAAACATGCAAATTATGACCCGTATTCTAGTTTTTTTTTTTTTTTTTTTCTTTGCCTAACCTAATGCTTCCCCTCTGTATTATTATTATTATTATTATTAAAAAAAAAATTATATATATATATATATATATATATATATATATATATATATATATATATTATACAATTTTTAGGTCTCCAAAATCAAAAAGGTACTGTACACCTTGTAATGGCCTTGCCTTAGGGTGTGTGTGTGTGTGTGTGTGTGATCAACCATAATGAGTACCCCTTCTTGAGATACAAATACTTTTGTTGTCCTCTTCACTAAAATATGAAGAGTCCAATGGGTTGTAGTGATGAGGAGGACAAGTTCATAAGCCTCTGTTAAAGCGGAGTTCCACCCTTAAAATCACTTTGTTTCATTCCATCCAGCATACTGGCGTCAGCGCCAGTATGCTGTGTTTTTTTTTTTATTTTTTTTATTTTTTTTTAATGCATGTACTTACTTTATATAAAATCATTGAATTTCAGGCGCACCGCGGTATGTCGCCGCTATAAGGCGTCACGCCTTCCGGAAACAGCCGATTAGCATTCGGCTCTTCTCGGCGCCTGCGCACAGACCCAGGAGCTGACTGTGCAGGCGCCGAAAATAGCCAGTCCTAGTTCGGCTTTTTTCGGAGGGCGTGACGCGGCTATATACGGCGCCTGCGCAGTCAGCTCCTGGGTCTGTGTGCAGGTGCCGAGAAGAGCCGAATGCTAATCGGCTGTTTCCGGAAGGCGTGACGCCTTATAGCGGCGACATACCGCGGTGCGCCTGAAATTCAATGATTTTATATAAAGTAAGTACATGCATTAAAAAAAAAAACAAAAAAAACACAGCATACTGGCGCTGACGCCAGTATGCTGGATGGAATGAAACAAAGTGATTTTAAGGGTGGAACTCCGCTTTAACATTTTCCACATTTCTAACATTATGATCAAAATAAACAAATCTAGTGGTTATCAAAGCTTGGATGATAAATTAAATAGGAAGCAGTAAATGCACTTTTGTGTTTAAGTGGCTTCTGGCTTTTGTTTATTTATAATAATAAGAAAATGAGATTGTAAATTCCGCTGGGAATAGATGTCAATATGTCATCATTGTAATAGATTTCCGCTCTTGTCCAGTAGATATTAGATTGGTTAACCTAATACCCAACCAGATTAGATTAGGTCAGTTGATTTAACATAGTCACATCCAGGCAATTATTTAAGTAAGATTGAGCAACCTGTTAAAACCTAAGTGTTTTTTAACCAAGCATATAATAAAACAAAATGCTTAAAGGGGTTGTAAAGACAAAAATATTTTCCTCTTAAATTAAAGTCTGACAGTAGCTGATAAAGTAATGTTTTTCATTATAACTAGTTTGATACCTGTTGACATCGAGATTTTTTATTCACCTCCGTCACTCCTGAATCGTTATTCTCACTGACTTCCTGGTTTGCGGTGCGCATTCATTCTTGTTACATCACGGCCTAATGGGAACTACAGTTTCCATTAGGCTTGGCCTCCATGCCTGTGAGGGATAAGAGCGCATCTTTACCCAGGGCTGTAGTCATAAGAAGGGGGTGAGCACATTCTGCTTTCTACCATGCAAAACAGCTCAGATGCTGGTGGAAAGCAATAAGAGGAGAGACAGGAAATGGCATTTTCAAACCCGGATTACTGTATTTTGGAGGTCAAAAGAAAAAATTAGGTAAGTGATATTTAAATGCTCTAGCTTACAGCAATCGATCTACTAAAAAATTAACCTTTAGTGTTCCTTTAACTACTTGCTTACTGGGCACATATACCCCCCTCCTGCCCAGGTGATGTTTCAGCTTCCGGCACTGCGTCGCTTTAGCTGACAATTGCACGGTCGTGCGACGTGGCTCCCAAACAAAATTGATGTCCTTTTTTCCCCGCAAGTAGAGATTTCTTTTGGTGGTATTTGATCACCTGTGCGGTTTTTATTTTTTGCGCTATAAACAAAAAAGATCGGCAATTTTGAAAAAAATACAATATTTTTTACTCGTTGCTATAATAAATATCCCAATTTAAAAAAATATATTTTTTTTTCTCAGTTTAGGGTGATGCGTATTCTTCTACATATTTTTGTTTTTAAAAAAAAAAAAATCGCAATAAGCGTCTGGTTTGCGCAAAATTTATAGTGACTACAAAATAGGGGACAGATTTTTTTTTTTTTTTTTATTGGGACTGCAACGTTATCGCGGACACATCAGACACTTTTGACACATTTTTGGCGTCATTCACATTTATACTGCGATCAGTGCTAAAAAAAATGCACTAATTACTGTATAAATGTGACTGGCATTGAAGGGGTTAACACTAGGGGTGAGGAAGGGGTTAAATGTATTCCCTGCATTGTGTTCTAACTGTGGGGGGAGGGGGGGGGGTGACCGATCTGTGTCCCTATGTACAAGGGACACAGATCGATCTCCTCCTCTCCAGAGACAGGACGTTGTCTCTGTGTAAAACGGCAATGAGAGATGATCTCATATGTTTACATATGAGATCATCTCTCATTCGCCCACAGATCGCATCGCAAATGGCCACTCTGATTGGCCGTTCGCGGCGATCTGTGATTGGCTGTGTCCAAGGGACACGGCCAACACAGTTTCCCCGCGGCGCGCTCTGGAGTACGCGCTGGGAACGCAGTAGTAACATGCCGTCAATTGACGGCGTGTTGGATATTTAGATCCGCGCTGAAGCCGTCATTCGGCTATAGCGCGGATCTTAAATAGTTAAAGGGACACTGCCACTAGATTTAAAATAATTCAAAAAAATACTGGCTTCTTCTGCTGATGGTGCTGCCGGTCTTTTTCTTGCTGGCTCGCTGAATAATCTGCAGCAGTGATTCTCAACCTCAGTCCTCAAGTACCACCAATGGGCCATGTTTTCAGGGTTTCCTTTACTTTTCACAGCTGCTTTAAATCAATATCAATGACATGGTATTGATGAGAGCTTTTGTATCTAAGGCCTCTAAGGCTGGGTTCACACTACGATTTTCCCGTCCGTCAGCCGCATACGATTTCAGTTTTGAAAACGTACGGGCCCGTACGGGAAAACGCATACATAGACAATGCATTGCAAATCGTATGCACTCAGATGCATCCGGGTGCGTACGATTTGCTGGCAAAACGTTTTTTAACAGTACACAAAACCGTGTTCGACCACGGTTTTGAGTCAGTTTTTGAAACCGTATGGCAAACGCATACGTTTTTTTTTTTAACATTAAAGTCAATGGAAAACGCACATATGTGCGGTTCCATACGTATAAACCGTATGCGTTTTTCGTCTGCGCATGCGCATTTTCAAAACAAGAAAACCTTTTTTTATTAAATGACACTAATTCCAAAAACGTATGCGTTTTTTTAATCAAAACCGGATGGAACCGTACGCACTTTTTGAAACCGTATACGTTTTTATAAACGCATACGTTTACGTACGGTTCAATCCGTTTCAGCCGCATACGTTTTTTCATATAAATCGTATGCGGCTGACGGATGGGAAAATCGTAGTGTGAACCCAGCCTTACACACAGATCAGTTTTTCTTTTCAGTTTACCAAAACTATGTAGTACAAGGGCCTGCCTGATTGCATACAAATTGAGACTCTTGAGGTTTGACCTCATATTAGATGGATTTGGTAAACTGAAAAGAAAAACCTGAAGAAAAACTGATCTGTGTGTAAGAGGCCAAAGGGAATTTCCCAAAACATGGCCTGTTGGGGGTAATTGAGGACTGAGGTTGGGAACCACTGATTTACAGCAGGGATATGCAATTATCGGACCTCTAGCTGTTACAAGTCCCATCATGCCTCTGCCTCTGGGTGTTATGATTGTGGCTGTTAGAGTCTTGCTATGCCTTATGGGACTTGTAGTTCTGCAATAGCTGGAGGTCCACTAATTGCATATTCCTGATCTACAGCATCCTACACATTTGTGTCAATCCCCTGGGTGCCCTCTGTGATCTGTAGTTCCCCCTCCCTGCCTCTATCTCACTAATTGACAAAGCAGGCAGGGTCTATAGAAAGGAATTGTGTGTTGCGTTTTTTTTTAATTTTTTTTTTTACTTACTATAAATAAAATGACATGGCAAGAGAAAGTATATTGGTAATCCTGCTTTTCCCTTTTGACCCAGGCTCGTGTTCCTGGGTATCCATAGTGGAAACCATCATCCTACAATCTCCCATTCTCACGACAACTGTTGAGGCTTTTAGTTCTGCTCACTACTAAAATGAATCCTATAGCTCAATCCACGTATAATTCACACAGTTAAAGTGTCGTGGCCCATTCGGTTCTCGGGCCTTCCTTCTCCCCCCCCCCCCCCCCCCCCCCCCCCCCACCATCTTTTCCTCCCTTTCCTCTCCCTTACTTACTTTTTCTCCCTTTCTCTTCTCTAATGATCAGATATAGTTCTACTGCTTTTTGTCTCATCAGTCCTTCTTGTGTTTCTATATCACACATTGTTAGCCACCCGATACAGGGGGCGAATTTGTTGGGCTTCCGTCATGCAGTGTCAGACAGTATATACCTTTTTATATTGTAGACACCTTATATATGTTTGTATCCTTCTGTTGAAAAGCAATAAAGACATATTTACCCCCCTAAAATTAATCCTATAGCTAAGCTTTTGTTTGTCACTGTATTGCTTAAGCAATCTAGGCCACGCTGTTATGTAAAATCCTTGGATTGCTGGTAACTTGGTGTTCTAAACACCGGATAATACAGAGCCTGGGATTCAGCAGGCTGAAGATTTCTAAAGCTACTCATTAAAGGCTTTCCGCTGCCTAATTATGCATACCCTTCATTCACAAATTATTTATGCCTCTACTTGTACATCAAGTACAGTCCTTTGTAGAAGGCTGTAAATCTGAAGTTTCACAGCAAAGAATGTATTGCAAAAAATCTGAATCTTCACCAAAAAGCACCACAGGGCTGTTTTTCATCTGACTGTAAGGATCATAGACAATGTGTATTGAAGTGAACATGTACTATACATGCACTAGGCATAATTCAGGTTTGCTAGGATGCATATAGCAGAAAATTGGGCTTAAAATTGGGCTTATTCCTAAGCTGGCCATACATGGCTTGACTATCATCCAGTTCCTATTCGGTTGGCAAAATGTGTAGTCCTGGGTGGCCATGTCGGCACCATCTGGCTCCACAAGTCAAATAAAAAAAAAAAAAGTTGAAGCTTGACGGCTGAACAGTGACTCCAAAATATCGAAGGCAGCCATGGATGTTGAGGCTGTTGACATACAGTAGCCAGCAGGGGTAATTCCTCCATCTAAGTTGTCTAACATGGATGAGGAGGATCAGTTTTATTTTTTCTAGTTTTGCACAGGGTGCTGAATGGGAAAGATCTAAACTTCTAGGTCTAGCTTTACATGATACCTGGCAAACCTTTCACCTTGACAACTGTGTCTCCTTGGTGGTGGTATGGGAGGATCATTTTTTTTTTTTTCATGTTCTAACACCCATTCAATAGACAGGAAGTAAAGAGAAAGTGCCCATTTGGAGACACTGATGAAATAAACCATTAAAGCATCACATTCAAAGTATTCTGTGAATGAGCAATATACACAGTTACTTGTACTCTCCGCCATCAAATAGCTGGTGTCATAACTGATCACATTGGCAGCTCCATGCTACCATAGATCAGACAGAGGCTAAGATGGCAGCTTCTATGTATGTAAATGATGGGAGGGTTTAGTTCCACTTGGGTTATACCCTTTCACAATCTATGCGTAAAAACATAACTTCTGCATATGCGCATAGGAGTTAATATATCCTGGCACCCAGCTGATGGCAGGACTATACAGTAATGCCCCATACACACGATCAGTTTTCCCGGTGGTAAAAGTCCGCCGGGAAAACCTAGAACCTGCTCGGTACGTTTTTTTTTCCCCTACACACGGTCAGTTTTCCTGGAGGAAAACTGCCATGGGAGCTTTGGATCGGAAAACCCGGCTGTGTGTATGCTCCATCACAGGCTTTCCCCATAGAAGAACTGCCAGCTTAAAAACCGCCGGGAATCTCGGCAGGAAAAAGAAAAATATGTTCTCATTTTTCCCGCCGTGATTCCTGGCGCTTTTCCTGTCGGGGAGGTTAACTGCCATGAAGCATACACACAGACAGTTTTCCCGGCCAAAAGCTGTCATGGCAGTTTTCCCAACAGGAAAACTGGTCGTTTGTACGAGGCATCAGAGGTGTTTAGGGCTGAAACGATTAATTGATATTATCGATAATGAAAATCGTTGTCAACAGAGGCTAGAAGCAGACGTGAGGAGAGCCGAGCTGCACTGTCTGTGAAAGGTAGGTTTTTCTGCCTTTCACAGTCTAGTTTACAGTTGCACACTCACACAGTAACAGTACAATGAGTACATGCCTTCTTATAACAATTCCCCATCCTTCTAACTCCCATCATTGGTGTTCCGGGGGGTGGGTGGAGTAGTAGTGCCCCATCATTGGTTTTCTTGGGGGGGGGGGGGATGCTGCCCAATTGGTCTTACTGGGGGGGGGAATGGTGCCCCATTGGTGTTACTGGGGGGGGGGGAATGGTGCCCCATTGGTGTTACTGGGGGGGGGGAAATGGTGCCCCATTGGTGTTACTGGGGGGGGAATGGTGCCCCATTGGTGTTACTGGGGGGGGGAATGGTGCCCCATTGGTGTTACTGGGGGGGGGAATGGTTCCCCATTGGTGTTACTGGGGGGGGGGGAATGGTTCCCCATTGGTGTTACTGGGGGGGGGAATGGTGCCCCATTGGTGTTACTGGGGGGGGAAATGGTGCCCCATTGGTGTTCCTGGGTGGGGGAGGTGAATAGTGCCCCATCATTTCTATTCCTGGAGGAATAGTGGCCCAGCATTGGTGTTCCCGGGAGGAATAGTGGCCCAGCATTGGTGTTCCCGGGAGGAATAGTGGCCCAGCATTGGTGTTCCCGGAGGAATAGTGGCCCAGCATTGGTGTTCCCGGGAGGAATAGTGGCCCAGCATTGGTGTTCCCGGGAGGAATAGTGGCCCAGCATTGGTGTTCCCGGGAGGAATAGTGGCCCAGCATTGGTGTTCCCGGGAGGAATAGTGGCCCAGCATTGGTGTCCCCGGGAGGAATAGTGGCCCAGCATTGGTGTCCCCGGGAGGAATAGTGGCCCAGCATTGGTGTTCCCGGGAGGAATAGTGGCCCAGCATTGGTGTTCCCGGGAGGAATAGTGGCCCAGCATTGGTGGAATAGTGGCCCCATTGGGTCCCCGGGAGGAATAGTGGCCCAGCATTGGTGTCCCCGGGAGGAATAGTGGCCCAGCATTGGTGTCCCCGGGAGGAATAGTGGCCCAGCATTGGTGTCCCCGGGAGGAATAGTGGCCCAGCATTGGTGTCCCCGGGAGAATAGTGGCCCAATTGGTGTCCCCAGGAATGGCCCAGCATTGGTGTCCCCGGGAGGAATAGTGGCCCAGCATTGGTGTCCCCGGGAGGAATAGTGGCCCAGCATTGGTGTCCCCGGGAGGAATAGTGGCCCAGCATTGGTGTCCCCGGGAGGAATAGTGGCCCAGCATTGGTGTTCCCGGGAGGAATAGTGGCCCAGCATTGGTGTCCCCGGGAGGAATAGTGGCCCAGCATTGGTGTCCCCGGGAGGAATAGTGGCCCAGCATTGGTGTCCCCGGGAGGAATAGTGGCCCAGCATTGGTGTCCCCGGGAGGAATAGTGGCCCGCATTGGTGTCCCCGGGGAATAGGGCCCAATTGGTGTTCCCGGGAGGAATGGCCCAGCATTGGTGTTCCCGGGAGGAATAGTACTGCTGCAAAGTTGTGTAATGTTAAACGTTTTTTTTTAATGTGCCGTTTGAGTGTAACATGTTTTTTCATTATTACTGTTAAACGAAAAAATTCGACATTACTTTTTTTTTTGTGATTTTAACCGATTAATCGAAAAAATAATCGGCCGATTAATCGATTATGAAAATAATCGTTGGTTGCAGCCCTAGAAGTGTTTTTTATTTGCAACTCAGTGCACCATGTAAAAAAGATTGCAGGGAGGAAAGTTAGATTGGTTTATGGGAGAACTGACCTGGTGTAAAAAACCTTCCTGCCCTTATTAATAATAATATTTAAGGCACTGTTCAACTTTAAAGTCCGACTATGATAAATTGATTTTGCATGTTGCATAGTGTGCCCTGCCTAGAGGTTTGTACTTGCATATAATGTTCATTTTTCCATTTAAATTGCTTAACCTTAATATATAATGATACATGAGCACATATTTAAATCCAAACCTTTAATGCAATATGGCCCAAATTTCTGTAGTTTGTAAATATCACAGAAACCTGTTCTATTTATTTTTTCACTTGTCTGGTTTTTCTTCAGCAGGATGGCGTGAGAGTACATTTCAGAAATGGTGATGGTATCGGGTGTTTTTTTTTGTTTTGTTTTTTCCGCAGAAACTGCTAGCTTTGACTTCCCCATTTTGACTGCTTTGCATCATGTTCACTTCAAGTGTATCTATAGCCAGAACTAAACCAACATGGAAAATTCCATACTTGTAATGACTAAAAAGAAAACCAATTCTCTAAGCATAATTTTTATGTACAGCGGTAAATGCAGTAGTGGCAGCTATTTAGACTGAATATATATTTTTTTTTTTTTGGGTAGGATTAGAATTCCTGTCAGGTTTTTCTGCAGTCAGAGGAACCATTGGAGAGATTCCTTAAAGTGTTTAAACTCAATATAAAACCTATGTAGTCACATTTTTACTGTTGTTCTGCTATGCCGTTTTCTTTGTTTCTTAGTACCATGTGTTAAGCTGCGAATAGATTGCTTCAGTCTACTTCTGCTTTTTCGGTGTCCTCAATCACTTGTAGGGTCCCTATGGAGCCATTGTAATATGCACGCTTTCCCTGTTGGCTACATACTGATGTGCAACTATATTGTACAACGACATGCGCAGGTGCCTCTGAGCGGCTGTTGTGTAAGAGCACGTCTGCTCCACCCACATGAACTTGATTCATGGCTGGAGTTTATTTTTTTATTTTCTCCCAGTGAGTGCATCTTCCCATGCTATGCTATATGGGGAAATAGAGTTTTTGTTAGACAAAAAAAAATGGCTGTCATATACGTATTGTAAGGAGTTAGCTCGGTAGCAGGGGTGTGTGACCCCCCTGGATGGGTTCACTACACAATGAACTATACAGAGAGGCAGCCGAAGACGGTTGAAAACAGAGTTTGGTTTATTCTTCCATATTGCTGGAAAAAAGTGCAAGCATCCAAACAGCATAAACAAGACAAAACATAAAATAAACCCTGGCCACTTGGGGCATCTACCTTCACCACACAGGAACCTACCTATGGAGTCTGGCACAGCCTACTGCTGGGCAGACACTGCTGGTCATACAGCAGAGAAACCATAGTCTTTTTGATTTTTTATCACACAGAAAAATCAACAACCACCTCACCTCTTTAGAAGTCTTTCTCACTGCTCTCCTTAACTCAAAAAGCCTCAGGATACAGCAATACGTAGTCATCCTTTGGATAACTTCTAGAGACCTTAATTGCCTCATTCTGAACAGCTGACGTTTTCCAACGCCCAAAACCTTTCTGGCTATTTCTGCAGCCGACACCTAATAGTAATTGGTTAATTGTCTAAACAAGGCGGAAATGTATCTCCCGTCTGTGACAACACCCACAGATTTACCTGACTTCCTGTCACAGTATATAGTCCATCTTTGCATACTGTTAGTTTCTGCCATGGCCCTCCACGTCCAGAGCTATGGCCTAACCTCTGATGCGCTCATTTAGTGAGTAAGGTTGGTTGGGCTGAAGCTATTTAAGCAAATTCACAGTTCATAATCTTGAATGCATTTTGAAATCCATGTGTTCAGTAACGGGTTAAGGCTGAGTGCATATATAATTCACTAGGTGAAGTGTTGCGCAGGTTTCCACTATTCCAACTAGAGGAAGCATCTTCCTGCTGCTGCTGCTTATGAAACCTTTTATAGATCAACCATCTTTTAGTCTTGTTCCACTGCCTGCCTTCAGTGACCCTCTTTGGTATCTTCTGCTTGGGTTTGTAAGTATGCAAGGCCTTTCCCCACTTCGGGGCCCTGTTGTTTTTCAACTATGTGGTGCAACGTATTTTAATAGACACACAGAGGGCAGTCCAACTGAAAAGTATGGCCGCAGCTCTTCCATTGTTTCTACTGAAGATTTCTCAATATCCTAGATGGAACCAATGGACCCAATTCACGCTAAAGCTCTGCAGTGTGAGGCTGAGACCTCCTATATATCCACAAGATTCTTGATATCCACTTCTTCTGTTTTTTTTACGATCTGTGCACAATTAATGGAACAGTGTGCTCTGAGCGCTCCAGTGCCATTCATTGCAGAATCTAATTTGCACCCTGTTGGGCCATAACCTCTAAGTATGTCTCAGGAGGACCCTGTTATTATTTCTGATTCAGAGCCCTCACCGTTTTACACCTGAAAAGGTTGTATTTAAGCAAGTTTTATGTTGTCTCTATCCTGCAGTTGGAGGATCAGCAAAATTTTTATGGCTGAAGCTGCACACAACGTCCCAATTCACACGATGTGAAAAATTCCTTCTTGAGGACTGGAAACAACTTATAGAATCATGGCTTCTTCTTAAAAATGTAAAGGAACTTTTTCCCTTTTTGAAAGGGATTTCCTGATAAATGGTCTGTGCACACTATTGACACGCCAGTCATCCACCCTAACAAGCATACTACCAAAAAACGTTGATGATGTCCCCACCGTTTTTTTAAGAGATTTTACTGTCATTTATTGTAGTGTGTACACAAATGTAGAAATTGTCTGTATAA
The DNA here is from genome assembly GCA_029574335.1 of Rana kukunoris. Classification (NCBI taxonomy): domain Eukaryota; kingdom Metazoa; phylum Chordata; class Amphibia; order Anura; family Ranidae; genus Rana; species Rana kukunoris. The sequence goes on from CM056060.1 coordinate 47,791,691, forward strand.
TACTGGCCTTGGCTTACTGCGCTTAACAAAAGACATTTATTTAATAAAATGCAGACCATCTATACCCAAAATGTACAAAAAGACCCCAATAAGCTGAAGCAAGCAGTATCTTTTTTTTTTTTTTTTTATTATTTTTTTTATTTTTTTTGTTTTCTGCTCTGCTATTTGTGCAAAGAAAACGGGTTACTATTCAGACAAGCCACACCAATATAGATAAAATGTCTTGTTTGACTGACAATTTATTTTCATTCCAAAAAAAACAAAACATATTGGTGTGAGTTTTATCTGGACGAATGATTATTGTAACTCGTAATTGTATAGTTAAAACATTTTCATTGTTATTTTTATATGGAAGACTGAAAAGGGGTGTATACTGGAATGTAGGAGAGCTCTAAATACCAAATTTGGTACAATAACTAGCTGTTATGAAAATAAACTAGTTGCTTCTGGGTGGAATGCATGATGATGAGAAAGTTCAAGTATTCATAAATTAAAATGTATTCAAGGCAAACTTCAGACACATTTTGTTCAACTTGAAGGCCTCATGCACACAGGTCATTTGCCCAGCTCTTATACATGCCCTGGCAGTGATGTTTTTAAAAAACGCGTGCAATGCACATCAAAATGCCATTGCTCCCTGGACGGCTGGCAGTATTTTTTTTTTTCTGCCTGCCTCTAATGTCTATGTATGCATTACCACATAGGTTAACATGCAGGGGCCTTTAGGGGCAAAAGAAAAAAGAGCAGACTCCCCGAGGAGCGGTGTTTAAAAAAAATGTTTAGTGTGCATGAAGCCTGAAGGTTTTAAAGCTGAACTCCATTCATCACAAACGTACTCCTAATGATAAATCACAACATTGGTGCTTCACGGGGCCCTCTTCCTTTAGGCTGGACCTAGGTAAGCGCTAAAAAAGTTCTGACTGGAGTTAGGCTTTATGCAAATGAAAGCTTTGTTTTAGGATTTCCCGCAGCCAGCTACAGACTTTAAAGGGGTCGTAAAGCTTTGTTTTTTAAGCTAGAGCATTGTTGGTTCACTTACCCTTTCCTTCAATTTCCCTTCTAATTTTTTGTTTTCTTTGCCTGCTTTTTCTCACTTCCTGTTTCTCCTTTAGTAAGGCGTTCAGTAAGCTCAATTACTTTCCACCGCTCGGCTGATGGTGGAAGCTTACTGAGGAGAAACAGGAAGTGAGAAATTCAAACAATGCACTAGCTTAAAGGAAACAATTTAGAAAATAAAAGATGAACCTTTACAACCCCTTTAAACATAAATACATATGCTTTTTACCTATCATTGGCCTGTTTGGGCAGTACTAGGTTAGAAGGAAGGACGAGAGCAGTGCCTTAAAAAGACCTTGCATCTCTTAAAGTAGAGTTAATAAACTCACATATTTGATCTTAAAATGGTATAACCATCATCTCCATTATTGCCAAGGACCTGACCACAGGGGCTTGCTTTCTGCCTCTAGAGTGTAGAGAAAGAGGCGCAAAGCAGAAGGGGAGGGGATGTAGAGGTATATAAGAAACTGAAAACTGAAGTTTAGAAACTGAGACAGAAAATATAAAGCTATGAAAACCTCAAGAGTGAGCATGACATGATGCATGTCAGAACAGGACATAGAGCCTGGGGACTGCAAGAGACCTGACAATGCAGAGTACGGCATATGGTCTTAATTTATGAACTCTGTACAGTGCACAGCTTTTCATCACTTCTCTGCAGTAGAACGTTACACTATACTACAGGCACATTTCTATTAATTTGTGGACGTTTAGTCCAGGTTGTGCACTTCAAACAACCATAATTTTAAAATGAATGCTTCACATAAAACAGAGGACAACAAATCGGCATAAATGTAATGCCTTTATTAGTTTGAGTAAAAAATAACTTTCTTACCCTAACTTAAAAAAACACTGCTTTTTGTATTAGTTATTTCTATTGTGGGACATGCTTTGCCTCATACTGAAAAGATACACGTATTATTTTTTCATTTTGATATAACCATATTATTATCTCATTCTAGTATCCGGTGACCTGACCTCACAAGAACGAGATGAACTTGAGAACATCCAGCGTCGTAAGCAAAAATTGCTGGAAGATATACAGGTGAATGTCCTCTATGGTATTGCCATCAGAATGCTGTTCAGTTCTTGCCAAAGACTAACACATCGTCACTAAAATGGTGCTGTATTCACGGTCTGCAACATCAACCAAAACTGTGTTACCAGCGCCACAGGTGTATGAATAATGTCTAATTCCCCAGCCAAGCTGCTCAGTATGGGCCTAACTCTAAGTGCACACGAATGTGTAATGAAAAAAACTTTGCGTAGCACTAGGGGCAACAGAATATGTAGGCTAATAAACTCCTTTAGAATTGCAATATCCAAAAAGTGTCTTAAACATTACATATATAAATCATGCCAATAAGCATGAACCAGTCCAAATATGTTTCATCAAAGATTATTCCGGTATATTACCCCAAAAATGTGTCCATAATTAAGATGCAAGTGCACTCTGTGCTGTATGCACCACTGCTAATCGAGTCTGTGCTCCAGTGTGAAGGAACTGAAAACAGTGCCACATATCCCTATTGGCTATAGACGCGCCAGAAGTTTTTGGACCCTTTAGATGGATAATGGGTCAGTAAGCAGTTTATAAATTTGTGGCAATCCACTCTGTACCACATTGGGGCCCAAGGATTTCCACACCAGGTTGTTCTCGATCAACACAAAACATCCAGAATGGTGACTGCGCTTAAACAGGTTTTTTACAATTCAAGCTGAGCCTCAAAAAAGGTCTCATGTCACCTAGTCCCCATCAGTGGAGAGCTGTGGATGAAGGAACACTCAGATGTCCATGCATCAGATAGAGGGGGGAGGGGGGGCACTTGACTATCTGCTGTTCTTTTGTCTTGATTCCTTGCTAGAGAACCCAGAATGGCATGCTATCCAGTTCAACAATGCTGTTAACATAACCGTAAGTTTTGCCAGTATTTCTGGTAGCATATGAAAAGGGGAATGGTAAAAGATATGGTCAGCTGCATTTTTAAGTCTAATAGGGAGACATTGACCAAATGTCGTCATGACAAGATGGCCTGCACAAGATAAAACGGCCAACAGCGCCCGAAACTTGAAAGGTTAAAATCCAATTTTTTTTTTTTTTTTATTGAAAGTGTGATGTAGGGGTAAAAAAAAAAAATAAATACTTTAAAAACAGGAACAAAATAGTAAACTAAAGAAGAAGAATTGGATTTCCGAGTTGACGGCCTTTTATTTTTTATACTGATGGCTTGCAGAGGCTTTGAGTGGGGCACCAGTAAAGAACTAAACCTCCTTCGAAAAGGACTACAGGTTAGCATCACTGACTGTTTTTGTTGTTTTGTTGCAGCACAAGAAGCTGCAGGCTATATCCACCAGTGCTAAGCCAGGCAACAGCGATGATCATGAGAGTAGAGATCACACTGTTTGGGAGCACAGGAGCCTTCTGCAACAGCTACTGAATAAAACTGTTCTGGCATTTTAGAACTGCTTTTTCATCATCAAATGTGACTAGCAGGAGGACCAATAAAATCATTTAGAAAAACTTTAGTCTGGGTCTGCATTACTAAAACCACATTTGTTGTCATTGGGAAGTCTAAGAAAGTCCATTGTATTTTGAAAAAGCCCTGTATAGAAGGCATAGTATATTAACCAGTCAGATTTTTTATTTATTTTTTTGCCATCTGTGTCCCATTGCCTAGATTTCCCTTCACTTGCTGTCCCATAGCCAAAAAAAGTGTGAGGAAATCCTGAAAATTGGGGAAATCCATTGGGCCATCCCAGGTCAACAGAATACATGTCCCCATTGGAAGATTTCCCCTCTATTACTTTTCTGGGGACAGCCCAAAGCTTGGTATTTATTTTTTTTACTTAAAAAATTGAGAGGGTGAATCTCCTTAATGGGGGGCACAGACAGCAGTAATAACTGACAAGTGTTCTAATCCCTCTCCACCCATTCAAAACTTAAAAACATTGGGCCAGATTCATAGAGCAATTACGCCTGTCTAACTGGTGTTAGACAGGAGTAATTTCAAATTTTGCGCACGGTATCACTAGTTTGAATCCTCAAACCATGATACGGCGGCTTCGATCCGAGAGGCTTACGTCTTCGTAAGCCTTCGGATCTACGCTGCCATCTATTTGCGGCCGCTGGGAGGAGTTTGCGTCGTTTTGATGCGTCGGATATGCAAATGTTTTTTTACGGCGATTCCCGAAGATACGAGTGGTCGTCTCAATCGCTTTCGTCTATTTTTTTGTACGTAATGTTAGAGCAGCTTTTTGCTGCTCTAACGTTACGTAGCCCATGTTAAGTATGGCCGTCGTTCCCGCTTCGAATTTTTTTATTGTTGTTTACGTAACTCGTTCGGGACTAGGATCGCCCGTAAACGACGCTACCTAAACAACGAATGACGTCACGACGTGATTTCGCGCAATGCACGGCGGGAAATTTGCGAACGGAGCATGCGCAGATCGATCGCCGCGGGAACGCGCCTATTTTAAATGATTCACGCCCCCCCCCTACTCGCGCAGATGGATTGCGACGGGAGAAATGCACTACGCCGCCGTCGTTTACTGGACAAAATCTACCTGAATTCCACGTAGAGCCAGGTAAAAAACGGCGGCGTAGTGTATTTCTGATACGCTACGATAATCCATTTCTGTGTGAATCTGCCCCATTGCGTTTTAAGTAAAGGTTGCTAATCAGCAAACAGTAGTACTTTAAGGCTGTGTCAATCTAAGTCTGTTGTGACCCATTGCAAAATGTCCCTGATTTATGTTTTTCTGTAAATGTAGTAATTTTATTTATTTTTTTCCTTTCAGCGACTTAAAGAAGAAATAGCAGAAGTAACAAATGAAATTGAAAATTTGGGATCGTTGGAGGAAAAGTAAGAAGAGTTTTTCTTGTACAGTATACTTGCTTTTGGAATTCACCTAACTTCCCTATTGACACATTTTTAACTTTGTACAGATATGTTTCCAGAAAGCTGAATAGCTTCAAGCTGAGATCTGGGGAAATGTAAAAATTACCCTGACAGTGGATCTCCCCCTGCACTGCAAGGATTAAATGCTCATTTTCGACTAGGGTACTAGTAAAAAGAAACTTACATTTCTTTATCCCTCACTCTCTGACTCCTCCTTCTTGTGACCAGTCCCATGATACTGCTTGTCTTTCAGGCTCTGTCTGTTGGTCACGGCTCTATTCGTTGGTCATGCCATGTTGTTGTCATGTATGATGCAAGACTAACAGTCTCCTGCATTGCAAGTGTGGAATTTAAAGAATCGCCCACAACGCGGACAGAAGAGAAGTGCTGGCAGCTTTTTGATGTTTCTTTAGACAAATATGAGCATTTAACCCTGCAGTGAAGGGTGACCCACACTGCAAGGGTAGTTTTTGAATTTTCCCAGGAGCTCAGCTTTAAAGCATTTCATTGCTTTGCCTATGCAGGACAAAGCAATAGGTTTGCATTCATGCCTCTCCTACCAGGGCAAACTATTCACCATTTCTTTGCTCATTCTTCTGTGAACAGAATACCCGTGGATGTGAATAATATTCTTTCCTCTTACTTGACACTGATGTTACAGTAATAGTACTTTATGATTGTCCCAGTACTGTCACATTGGGACAGGGAGATGGTCCTAGGTCAATAGAGTGACTCTGAGCTTACACAGAAGCTCATGGGATTAATGCACAGGTTGGCTTTAAAGTCCCATTTACAACAGGTACCTATTCAAGTACGTTGTTAAGTATTAGGCCGTTAACAACAAAAAAAAGCTTTGCGTACTGCATTCTTGGTGTACTAACTTGCACATTGGAGTTGACTAGGATTCTGCAAAAACACATCTCCCAGCATTTATAACCGCTAAATTTACATGCTCAGGTTGTATGTGAAGGCACCCAAAAATGGAACTTCCTCTCTAAGTGTTGGTGACCCCCTGACATGCCACGTTTGGCATGTCATTTTATTTGGGGGCTGATGCCCCCTTTTTAGAGGCATCCAGCTCCCACTTCATCCCGGGCTCCGACACCAGAAGGAAGTTCACCTCTCCCTGCAATCTTCCGGGACACGTCACAGGTCCCAGAAGATTGACCAGCCATTCCATTCACCGCACGCAGCACAGCTCGCACATGCACAGTGCGTGCCCGGCTGTGAAGCCACAGCTGGGTGCCCACAGTAAGAATGCCGGCGCCATGGAGACGAGGGAGAGAGGAGTGGGGCTTCATATGCCATCACTGGATCCTGGGACACTTTTTGAAGCTGCTGACTTTAAAAAATACAATTCAGTGGAACTCTGCTTTAAGACCATCTGGCAGATTAATCTTCATATTAGAGTAGCTGAGAAATAACCAGGCCTTGTACTATTAAGGGGAAGAACAATAAGGTAATTTGAATTTGGCAACCAGGGTGCAACCATTTTATTCCCCTTTGCATCAGGAATATTGGCAAATGTGTATCTTTAGCCCTGGTTCACATTGATGCTACTTTTGAAGTAAAGTCGCACGATTTTAAAGTAGCAGGTCAGCGCGATTTCAGATGCTACTTGGCTGATATCTGTGACACTTCATGCACAGATGTCTATGCACGTTGCACCTGAAATCGCAAAAAAATAGTGCAGGGACCTCGGTTTGGAATGGTTCCATTGCCAATAATAGGGTGTGACTTGTCATGCGATTTGGAACTGTCAAATCGCATGACAAGTCGCACCAGTTTGAACTAGGGTTAAATATGGTATGACTTGTAACATGGAAGAACAAGATGTTACATTTTGATATAGAAATGTACCAAACTAAATTGATTTATTTTTTGCGCCTTAAATAAAAATAACGCTTTCATCTTTTAGGCTCCATACACACTGGAGCATCTGGAAAACTTTTGCTTTTTTTTTTTTTTCATTCAACGAGGTGTTTATTGAGAAGAAGATGCAGACACGGTCAACAATTGGATTAACATACATGAGTTACAGTATTGACATGCAGAGCAGGTATAACGTACCGAACATTCACAGCTGGCTGCTTACAGTGGTTTATAACTGATTACAATTATATGGCCATAGACGGCCAGTCCTCGAAATAAAGTAAAGGCAGGAGAAAACAAAGAAAAAAAAAATAAACAGCGAGTATAACATAGAAATCTGTCGAGAGAATTGTACTTTACCCGCAGGTTTCTGAGTCTCCCAACTAGCGATCCCAGACTTTGGCTGGGCAGCCTCTATTAATGTACATGCATTTCTTATAAGGTAAGAAGACGTTCACCTCTGCCTTCCATTCTGAATAACTGGCAGGTGTCGGCCTCATGCACTTTCTAGCTATGATTTTTCTGGCCGAGAATAGGGACTCGTGGACGAATATTTTGGTATATTTATCCATCTCCTCAGGGAATATTACCAGTAGGCACTGCTTGCGGTCAGGGGTGACAGGGCAACCCATCTCATCGTGCAAGAAAGTTACAATTTGTTTCCAAAGGTCTTGGATTTTTGGACAGGCCCAGATCAGATGAAAAACGGTGCCTGTTTGTATCTAGCCACTCGAATGGGAGCGAGGTAGCTCCTGTGTGTTATGAAGACTTGTGACAGCCTGTCCGAGAGCCTGGGGGACACTGTCTTACAGGTCTCCAATGCTTCCTCCCACTCCTCATCATCCAAGGGACCCACTTCCCTCTCCCAGCATGGTTTTAAAGCAAAAGCAATTTTGGTGGAGATGGTGGTAAATAGCATATTGTAGAACGCAGATATCAATCCGCGGGGGTCTGTGTGCTTGACTATGGACATAACAGGGTTTGGAGTAGGCTGTGGATAGTTATGTGAAATTGTACCTGGGCTGTGTGTCTGATCTGAAAAAACCTAAAGAGCATATGGTCGGGTAATGAGAACTCCTCTTTAAAGGGGTAATTCCCCAAAAAAACTTTTTAACATTGATTGAGGCTCGTTATGTCAAGGGGAATCGGGTGTTTTTCTTTTAGAATCTAAGCAGTACTTACCGTTTTAGAGATGCATCGTCTCCGTCGCTTCCGGGTATGATCGTCTGGTCTGGGCGTGCCTATTTGATTGACAGGCTTCCGACGGTCGCATACATCGCGTCACGAGTAGCCGAAAGAAGCCGAGCGCCGGTGCGGCTCTATACTGCGCCTGCGCACCATCCGGCTACTTTCGGAAAATCGTGATGCGATGTATCCGAACGTCGGAAAGCCTGTCAATCAAATAGGAACGCCCTTCCCCGATGACCATACCCGGAAGCGTCGGAGACGATGCATCTCTAAAACGGTAAGTACTGCTTCGATTCTAAAAAAAAAACACCCGATTCCCCTTGACAAAACGAGCCTCAATCAATGTTAAAAAAAAGGTTTTTGGGGGAACTACCCCTTTAAGCATTTGGTAGGTTTTGAGTTTTCTTCCGCTGACAGTATGTGATGTAAGTAAGAGACACCCTGTGCTGCCCATAATTCAGATCCCTGAATATGCGCGAACTCCTGCAGACCCTGTTATGCCACAGTGGTGTATAATCATTGTGTTTGGGTATTCCTAGCTTGGTGGACGCAAGATCCCAAATCCTCTTATATTGATACAGCAAGGACTTTGCATCTCCCACCGGTTCGGCACTCCCAGACCCTGCCGACATTGCGTAGAGCGCATCTCCTGTGACTCGAGCCTTCCGTGGGCAGAGCAACAGGAGAAACCGTGTACCGTCTACTTTGTCAATATGGTATATAGGAAGGGGGACATGTGGGACTTTAAATGAAGTGTATGAGTATAGCACCTCCATCCCTGGTTCAGGAGATAGAAAAACTGGAAAGGGAAAAAATTGGGACTTTTAGCGAGGCTGCAGACAAGGTGGGGATAGTATAAAAGTACAAATTTATTCATGGAAATGCAAGCATACATCAACATACAGAAAAACATGTAAATGAAAACATATGTATTTCAAATAGAGGACATTACTTTATATTGAAAACACGTAATATGTGCATATACAATAAGCGCAGCAACAGGTGCAGCAATGCCTGGCCAGGTGCCACATGCTAGTGTGCATGGAGGTTAAACATTGGAGACGGCCACCCATTCGCCACCACTCTGGCCGCAGGAGCCAGGTAAAGCAGCCGGACCCATTTACAGAACCTGGGACCGAAACCGTATCTCTCCAGGCATCACCACAAATATCGCTATTCCACGGAGTCAAATGCCTTAGCCGTGTCCAGTGCCACAACCACCCGGGAGCCTACGTTTTTTTTCATGAGTTGCCTGTAAATTATTGTAGAGTCTGCGTAAATTAGAGGTGTTATGGCCTGTAATGAATCCTACCTGATCTGGGTGAATTAAAGAGAGTATTACTTGATTGAGTCGATTTGCTAGAACTTTGGCAAGAATTTTGATGTCTACTTGTAGGAGGGAGATGGGGCAGTAGGATTCTGGGTATCCCGGGTCTTTTCCTGGTTATGGTATAAGTACTATGGTCGCCTCTCTCATGGATGGGGGAAGTGTAAACGTCTTAAATAAGTGATTGTACAAGGTTAACAGTCTGGGGGTGAGGACCTCCCTATACTGGGCATAAAATTCAATCGGGAGGCCGTCAGATCCCGGAGACTTGGATCTAGCAAACCCAGCTATGGCATTCGCTATCTCCTTCCTGCTGAGGGGCGCTTCAAGAAGGTCAATTTGATCAGTAGATAAGTGGGGGAGTGTGATGCCTTTTTGAGGAAGGTCATCGGGCCCTCATCGGCCAGACTAGTGGATGTGTAAAGTTCCTCAAAGAAATATCTGAACTGGGAGGACACCAGTGACGGTTCAGTGACCTGTTGGCCATCTGGGCCATGCAAGGAGATGACTATTGGGGGTCTGTCCTTGCTTTGGACCAGGTGGGCCAAAAGTCTGCCCCGCCCCTTCTCGGAAAACTTTGCTTTTACTGGAGTTTTGTGTTCTGTCTGTAGAAGCAGCTCAGTGTTATCCTATGTGATTGTTTATGCACATTAGGACGATTACAGGCATATTTTGAGCTCAACATTTAGGGTGGATTCACACCTATGCATTTTTTTTGTGCTTTTTGCAGATTTGCACTACAGCTCATTTACCATGGTTTCCTGTGGGAGTTCCTGTAGTGCAAATCTGCAAAAAGCACAAAAAATGCTTAAAGGAGATGTAAAGTGATACTTACCTGACCCCTCAAAGTCCCGCGCTCGTTCTCGAGATCCTCTTCGCCGCTCAGCCTGGCTGCTGATTGGCTAGAGCAGATGAATTAAGAGCAGCGCACTGAGGGGTGGGACCGAGTGATAAAGTGAGCGGCTATGGCCGCTCGCTGTATCACGGGAGCGCGCCCGCAATTAATCACCACCATGCAAGCTCTCTCACATGACTGTGGTCAGTACTTGCGGGGAGGACCAGAGACGGTTGCCAACGGACCCCAGAAGACGTAGATGGGGGCCACTCTGTGCAAAACGAGCTGCACAGTGGAGGCAAGTATGACATGTTTGTTATTTCCTTGACTAACCCTTTAAGTGTGAATCCAGACTTGGAGGGGAAAAAAACATTCTGGTTCGTGTTCTTGATTGAAGCTCACTGACCGAAAAAAACGTTAAACTCGTCTAAACTGTGTATAAAAATTGCTCAATAGAGTTTTTTACTCCTGAGAGAACCAACATTTTTTAATTTTATTTTTAAGCCCAGTGTGCATGAAACTTAAATGTATTTGTTCTCCAAAAGAAAACTTTTAATGCATGGCAAAAAATAGCTTTGAGACTCCCAGTGTATGATAAGAACCTCCTGCAGGCCAGCTGATAAGGGTCCCTGCTTTGATGACTCATTTGGTAAATGGGCTTTTTCTAGCACACGTAATACTGCATTACATGTGGAAAAGTGACTAAACTGCCACCTGCTGTCTGAATAGAAGAATAGCATACTAGCTCAGTGGTTGGGACGGTGGCAAGTCTGGGCTTGAATAACTATGCACTAACCATGTTTGTGTGGGATAGATAGATCTATCTATCTAATTTCACACAAACATGGTTAGTGCATATATATATAACATTTTTTTTTTTGGATGCTTTAGAATCCTCTCCGATGACTGAAAAACATTGTAGTAGTTTTAAAGTACATCTTAATGTCCCTGACAGTCGAGTATCTAAAACATTAATGTAATGCTCAAGACTCATAAAATTAACAAATGTTCCTGACCGGGCCAAGTCCTCCTCCATTTGAGTCTCGCAATCTCCCCCGCCCCGCCCCCCCCCCCCCCCAGACACTGCTGCTCACAATGGGAGGGTTTCACCAAGATGAGCAGTGCTGTCAATTAAAAAACAATGGGAAGGACTAGGAATTGCCAGGTGCTGATTGACAAGCCAGGCACCTGAATCATGAGTGCCCACAGGTGCTCTAAATTCTGGAGCAGGGCAGCATTGTTGCCAAATCATCACAGGAAGCAGCATTAGGTAAACTGACAGGTATTTGTAGGACTACTGTAAAGCCTTGTACACACGGTACGATTGTTGGCCAACTGAGCGACTGATTTTTGTCAATAGGGCCTGTGCCAGGATCTTGTCTTGCATACTAACAGTAACGGTACACAATTGTCGTGAGCGCCACCCTTTGGGCCTCTCCTGCTAATTTTCCAAAGGGGACACTAGTTCTGGTGACACCCCAGGATTCCTCTCTCTCTCACTTCCTGTTTTGGCCATGGTGCAGGAAGTGAAGTGAAATCTCCCCAATGTGGGACACAGAAGGCAGAAAAATAAATATGACAGGTTATAACTCTCCGTTGCTCTATCCAGAGTCCTGCTTCTGGGGGGGTTTGACCAGGGAGATAGAGAAACATTTAGAGAATAGCTCTAGGTATTTGGCAAATTGCTGCCTTTCGTGTCAACTGTACATAAATCTATAAATTTAGTGATAATCTGATATCCACATTAGAGCTACTGCAGGATGCATTGTCATTATTTTTTCATTGTTTCTCATGATTTTTGTCTTCACTATCCTTATCGCATCAGGTTACTTTAATATCTGTTCCAATTTATTATTTTTCAACAGGAAAAACTTGCAAAAGAATAAACAAGTTGCAATGGGAAGAAAGAAATTCAACATGGACCCCAAAAAGGTATACCGGTATTTGATATATTTTCCTGCAACCACTTCTAGATGGATTCAGTGAACCAGGAAGTTAATATTGTTTCAACCTTTTGCAGGGTATCCAGTTCCTGATTGACAACGAGCTACTGACAAATACCTGTGAGAGTATTGCCCAATTCTTGTACAAAGGTGAAGGACTGAATAAGACGGCTATAGGAGACTACCTAGGAGAGCGGTAAGATGAATGACTTGTGTCATGCAGTTTTTACTTTTATTCTGTTTCCCAATTGGCACACAGTGTTCACTATAATTATTTTGGTAATGTAAATAATTTGTAAATTTTTTCATTAATATTACAAAACCGTCAACATTATTATAAGAAATTGCAGAACAAGCCACAGTTTGAGGGCCATTTAAATGGTATAATGTGAGCTTTCATTGCTGACCTTCTTTTATGATTGTTGGCTGATATTTGGCTTCACTCACTTTGGGTCACTGACCCAGATCAAGTGTAGAGGAGGAATTCTGACACTTATTTTACTGAATGGTTAGTCTGGGTCTGTTCCTCAAAAGTCAGACACAGCTAGCATTATCAGAAGGAGACCACCGGTAGATTGTAAAGATGCAATCCTCAAATTTCTCGCATTGACAGGCTTTAATAAAAAAAAAAGCGGGAACATGACAGAAGATGCCCATGTTCAGAGAAAACAAAGAATTTCTCCCAAAAGGCATAATTTTAAACAATAATGTGTGCGTGTATATATATGTGTGTGTGTGTGTGTGTGTGTGTGTGTGTGTGTGTGTGTGTGTATATATACAAATAAAAAATGTTTAATATTGAGATGGCGCTATATACAGTACCTCTTCTTTTTTTTTTTTTTTTTTATAAACGTATTCATGTCCCTTTAAACTTTTCCACATTTTTGTCATGTTACAACCAAAAATGTAAATGTATTTTATGTGATGGACCAACACAAAGTGGCACATAATTTGTGAAGTGGAAGGAAAAAGATAAATGTTTTACAAATATGTTAAAAGTGTGGAGTGCATTTGTATTCAGCCCCCCTTTAACCCTGGTTCACATTGATGCTACTTTGAAATTGCGCTACTTCACTTGAAGTAGCGTGATTTCAAAGTAGCAGGTCGACGTGATTTCAGGTGCTACTTGAAAGACATGTCTATTGAAGTTGCCCCCGAAATCGGCAAATCAGGGCAGCGCCACAAATTCAGTTTCGCACCAATTGGAGCAGTGCCATTGCTGGCAATAGGCTACGATTTGACATTCTCCAATGTGAACAAGGGCTTATTCTGATACCCCTAAACTAAAATCTAGTAGAACCAATTGTCTTCAGGAGTCAATCTAGGAAATGGGATCCACCTGTGTGTAATTTAATCTCTGTATAAAGAAGCCCTCTAAGGTTTGTTAGAGAACCTTGGTGGACAAACGGCATTATGAAGGCCAAGGAACACACCAGGTCAGGGATAAAGTTGTGGAGAAGTTTAAAGCAGGGTTAGATTATAACAAAATGTGGAACATTTTCAAGGGGGTATGACTACTATTGTATATGGACTGTGTATATGGACAATGCATTTTATTACCTAATCTCCTTAACTGGGCACATGGAGAAAGGAAAAATTGACAGAGGTTTTAACTCTTCCCCTCTCTACTAACCAAATGTTATGTGTGTCTCCATCACAGAAATATTTTTAACTGCCTGTACTTGTGGCAAGGAGAGAAAATAAGGGAACATATTTATCAGACAGGCAGGCAAGTCGACTTGGCAATGGTAGCCCCCTGCATTTCTTACGAAGACCTCATGTGTCTGAAATATGTAAAAGAGCTGGCTACTTTTAATTAAGCTGTTAGAAATAAAGTCCTGATAAATGACTCTAGTGATTTATCTATGACATTTTCTAATGATTTTTTTTCCCCCCATTTTTTGCGGGACAGCAAAATGGGCTCGCTTTTTTTTTTTTTTTTTTTTTTTTTCCATTTATCTTTAATCAATACTCAACCAGGCTTTTCATGCAAACCTGGATCCTACAGGACTGAACATTGCATGACTATCCTGAAAGTGATCTTTGGGCAATGGGTTCCATTTTGCTTTTCAGACTTGGTTCTGGTTAAGGTAACTGCAGAGCATTTTCCAGGTTCAGAGCTTCTGGCAATTGCCTCTGCAGTAGCCCTATCTTGGCAAATCCACTTAGTAGGTAAACTGCTTGGGCTGAGCTTCATGAGCTCCACCATTTTCATTGGTCACTTGGCACCATTATTCCTATGGAAGGGGTTAATGTTGAGGGACTAAGCACTGACCACATCTGCGCATGCTCTTTCCTGCCTTACAGCGCTGGCTAAACACCCCCCTGCTGCTTATCTTGTGAAGTGCTACACTGGCTTTGGTCATTTTTAACCATTAAAACCTTCGGTCACAGACCCTTGCCTGCTGCAAGCTTTCTGAGTTTCGTGAGTGCCACTTTGTGCAAGTAACATGTCTAGGCATAGTCGGAGATTATTTTTAAACTGCCTTCTGATGGTGCCAATTCTGCAGCCTACAGTCATATTGTCTTGTACTATTAGTCTCTACAGCCTGGTGTAGCTGAGTTCTCTGCCCTCTTGGCTGGTCATGCAGTTTGAGGGCATACCCGGTGGGGGCTCTTTCAGACAACAGATCTGACTGTCCAGATGTTACAGAAGTTCAGAAGGATTCTAAACTGTCTAAAAAATCTTTGCTGGAAATGACTCCTGGCTTGGAGAATCTGGATCTGGAGCTGACCAAATCTTAGGCCAAAGTGTACCTTTCCCAGCAAAAGCTTGAGACTTTTGGGACTTGAGTTCAAACTTCTTAGCACAGAAGTCGTCTGTCTCTCTCGGTTTTTGCACGAGAGCTTTTTCATGTCCATTCCCTGTGACTTTCTGGGATCTGAATCTGGTTCTCTCTATGCTTTAGAAGCCTTCCTTGGAGACCTATCTATCTCTACTCTTGCCCTAAAGGTTGCTTTCTTTGCAGCTGTCACCTGGGGGGTCTATTATGGGACACCTTTCTGTGGTTATGATTCTACTCTTGGTACTGCTTTGCAACAAAACTGGGGCATGCTGTTAATGGTTGGGGTTATACTCTGATGGCCTACAACTTTGTTTTATTTGCCACTGTCCAATCCTCTAATTGGCAAAATAACATAGTTATAAATGTAAGCATTTGTGTCTCAAAGGATTTTACAGGTGGTACAAATTTCCTGCATGTTTTCAGTTCATAAATCATTTTGTCCAAACATATTTAATGAAAAAAAGACACCAGCAAACATTTGCATGCATTGTGCTGTCATTGATTTTTGATGCACTAAAGCAAGACACCTCTAATACACACAAGTTGCAACACAACGCAACATGCAACTAATTACCATGTGCTGTGGTGCATTGGGTCATAAATATTGGGTGCATGTAAAAAAAAAAAAAAAAAATGTAAGCGTTGGAGCAGCTCCTTTTAAACAAATATTCTGCTTTTTAATGCAACACGGTATTGTGTGACATAAGGCACCTCAACAGACTGGATAGAAGTAAATGGGATTGAAGAGTTTTTGGAGCTTGGCACCAAATATGGAGTAGTAATCATTGTTGGTTGTTTAATATGAGGTATTTGGAGATTGTAGAATGTCAGCAATCTAGTACTAGGTAACTATCAATTAGCAAAATCATTGCTAACCACGTGTTATGTTTTGCAGAGACGATTTTAACATTCGCGTACTTCATGCCTTTGTGGAACTTCATGAATTTACAGACCTTAACTTGGTGCAGGCACTCCGGTAAGTTAGGGTCATGAATACAACTTTAGAAGGGGAAATCTCTGTCAGATTATTCATACTCGCTATAACTTTTTTTTTTATTTTTTTTTTTCTGTCTCCCTAGCCAGTTCCTATGGAGCTTCCGATTGCCAGGGGAGGCTCAAAAGATTGATCGTATGATGGAAGCATTTGCTCAGCGGTACTGCCAGTGTAATCCAGGCGTCTTTCAATCAACAGGTTAATTATGCTTACATGTTTTTGCACTGAGATTGTCTTCTATTCTTTCCTTTTTTAAGAAAATTCCCTGGAAAGCACAAAAGGGATTCTGTAATTGGCAATGTAAATGCTAATCGTGATGTGCTAATGGAGATGTATTACTTAACTCAAGCTTCGGTACTAGGTTATTGGTAGCCTTGCTGGGATAAATAAAAAAAACTTCTTGAGGATTTGAGTATCTTTGCTTTGTAAACCCTAACAATGAACTTTGTCTATTTGCTTCCTTTTTCGTATGTTCAATTTATGATTTGAAAAGCCTTTTGATATATCTGTTGGATGAGTGCAAAAATAGTGTTGACCTGCCAACCTTAAATGACCAAAAGATTGGGCATTTGGTCATAGATAAGACCAAAGATAAGACTTTGGATTGGTCCAGTCTTCCCATACAGCAGAGGTCAAGTGACAACAGTGCCTATGAATTTTAAATCTGTATTTGCATGACCAGCACGAGAGAGAGGTTAGATCGGCATTTCCCAAATAAAAGTAATTTGGCCCCTTTGTTACTCTCTTTTACTACATTTTATTATCAACACTATTCACCCATTTCCTCCTCCTTATAGATACCTGCTATGTATTGTCTTTTGCCATTATCATGCTGAACACCAGCCTGCACAATCCTAATGTCAAGGACAAACCACCTACAGATCGTTTCATATCCATGAACCGTGGCATCAATGATGGAGGTGACCTGCCTGAGGACCTGCTAAGGGTAAGTGCAGATGTTGGCATATATACACTATACAGGGCTTTTGGAAAAAGCAGTTGATTTTGGTTACTTTTAATTCCCTTCTCAGTTATTTAAAACACACCTTTGTTATATTCTGTATATGACCTAGGAATAGTCCTTTTCAGAGGCTGACTGGAGATGTGCCAGCTTATCCAGACACTGCTCCCTATCATTTCTGCTAGCCCACATATTTCACTATCCTTTACCCCTTTTTCTCCAGCCAGGTTTTTAGTGGTATCAAGGAGCTTGCTTTGTGATCTCCCCATCTCCAGCAGATCCAGTTCAGCACTAAGCAGTGAAATGTTCTTTCTGACGTCTGGCCCATCTATGCGGGGACCCAGGCAATAGGCAGAAAAGAATGGGCATGTTGCTGAGTGCTTGCTCCTAACCTTTGACAACAAGTAGCTTTAAACCTTGTACAGAATTCGAACTGGAGTTTTCCTTACTGAGTTGACATGGGATAAAGTGTATTTTTATTTAATTTTTAATTTTTTATGTACTCTTTCCTCAGAATCTGTATGACAGTATAAAGAACGAGCCCTTTAAGATTCCAGAGGATGATGGCAATGACCTTACACACACTTTTTTCAACCCGGACCGTGAGGGTTGGCTGCTGAAGCTTGGTGAGTTTTCTTCTCCTTCTTTTTTTTTTTTTTTTTGGTAAAATTGTGAATTGCCTACCATTTAAGTGATTTAAGGATAACATGTACTTTTTTTTTCCCAAAAATGAAATGGTAAATATACTGGTAACAGGCTTTCAGTAATACATTGGAGGCCTTTATTAGTATAGGAATCTATTAGAAATTTGCTGGCTCAGTTTTCAGCATAAGATCTTCTTTTCTATGGCCACTTTTAGAGCGGCATTTCTTTTTACAGATTGTATCAATAAAAGAATACTATGTTTTAGAAACTGATTACAATAAATGGGTGGTTTAATCATTGTTTTCACTGAAAAGGAATGACCAGTCTGTTGCAAAATGTTGTTGAATTTAACAAAATTAATCTCCTAGCTTTATTTTATCAAACTGTTTTGAGGGAAAAGATCGTTTTAAAGAATAAATCCAGATCAGTTGCTAAATTTCATTGCCTGATTAGTTAACAGTAGCCTTCTGATGTTGGCAATGCACAAGAAACCATTGAAAAAGCCATGACTAATGAGTGTTGTTGGGATCAAATGTCACCCTATTGTCACTTTTTAGTAAGAAAGGGGATGTAACACTCAGTGTTGCACAAAATAAAATTCTACACCTGTATATATTTTCCTTGTAGAGGTCCCTGCTTGCTGCATTGGAAGAGCTCCTTTCACCCTGTGCTGGATGGGACCTAGAGATAAAATGCTGCTCTTGTCCTTTGAAATAATAAAGAGTTTGCTTTACTTGGTGGGCCTCCTTATAAATAAGTTGTTGCTTTTACTGCCAGACACAGAAAACAATTGTAGCTTAACAAGGAAGGCCCCGAGGCAGTGTTTAATTCCGTATAGTGCCAGGGTGAAGCACTAGTGGTCATGACTGACTTTTCGACACAGAATACTTGTGTACAACAATTTGAAGAACACATAAGAGCATGTTAACTAAGGATGAAAAATCTCTATCCTAGAAGTATCTTACTACTGTCCTCAAGATGGACCACAGAATTTTTTTTTACCAGAGGCTCATTTCACTGCATGCTAACATGTGTCGCTTACCTTTTTTTAAAGCCCAACTTCTGGCACAACAACATTACAAGGGTTAAAGTTATTAAACAATCTTTTGCCTCAAAAGCAACACCAGCATGTAGATTCTCTGCTCCTGCTGTATTTACAGGCTGTTCTGATGTAGGCAAAGCGGGTCTGATGGACCCCAAACATTTTGTTGTGTGAATGGTCAGGAAGAGAGGGGTTTGGAAACGGAACCTCAGCACTGGGGTCTATGAAACCTGTAGCCAGTTCATCTGAGTGGCCTGGAGGTACTGCAGGAGCTGTACTAATTACAGCATTTTAAACAAGCAGATTTGCAAGGCGTGAGAGAAAACCTGCATGACGGGGATTTTTGAGGCAAAGGAATGTCATACTCCTCTAATCCTGGTAGGGTTACTGTGCTTAGACTTGAGCTTTAATGATCCTTCATTAATTGATGGTTATTTTCAACACTTGTCGACTCTAATTAAAGCAGATCTTCACCCTCCCCCAATTGAGGATGATTGCTTTAATAAAAAAAATAGTAATTTGGCACATAATGTGGTTCATCTACTAAAGGCAAATAGGCTGTTTATTTTTCAAGTGCAGTTGCACTTCGCAAGGGAATTTGCTCCAGAGCTTAGTAAATGAGGCGATGCGCTGCTGACTTCCATCATCCAACCATGTGCTGTTTTTGCTGTGTTTTATTTATTTTTCTTTGCATATGTATGGGTAACCTTTCAAAAAGTGTTGCTTCACTAAATTTACTAAACTCTGGAGGCAACTGCACATGCAAAATTAACTTATTTGCCTTTAGTGAATCCATCCCAGTGATTTTTAAATCTTATTGAATTTAAGTTTTTTTTTTTTTTTTTTTTGTGCCCAGATTTTAATTGCATTGCATCATTGCTGGAGACAAGCTAGAGGAATATGAAGTAGAGAGTTAAACAGGATAAAAACCGAGGCAGATGGGTGAAACGCACAACTTTAGTCATACTGTTACCATGTACCAATCTCAGAGGAGCATTTTTGTGCTTGTGACCCCACCTTGCAGCTGTGTTATGCAGAATTGGTGTAATCCCAAACTATAGCGCAGTGATCAGAAATTTACTGAAACAATTATGGGTTCTGTTGTATAATTTTCATTTATTTAAAATGTCTTTTTCTTCTTTAATTGTATGTTTTCTACATTTCGGGATGTCCCTTTCATACGACGCCTTGCAGGAGGTATGTACTATCTGTTTGCTGTGTGTGGGTGCTAATCGCAAACTGCTGTATTTCTCTTCTTGGTTCTTCTTGCTGATGGGAGCTGCTGCCCTCTATCTTCTTTCCTCCATATACATTAGAAGAATGGGGGTCTTGCTGACCTACGCAATATATAGAATGTCTCTTCTCTGATTTATGAACCTAGCTATACATGCTACTATTAGGTTTTAAAGTCCTATGATCATATACAAGGACATAAAGGAGAAATCCCTAATTAGATTTACATAAGCGGTAATCGTTGTTAAGAAGCAGGCCGCTGTTATTACATTATACAGCAATTATTTCACTGGTGTACTGTACATATTATGTTCCTAGGCCTACAAACATTGCTATTAGTTTTTAATTACTGTTTTTGAGCATAGTCCATATATGAGACTTTTCTGTCAAGCTTGTCCCCATGAGTCACTCGGTATACAGTAAACCTCTCCTGACACACGCAGATTTTCTTAAAATGAGAGGTTACTAATGTTATGGTTGCCACCTCTTCTTGCAAGAGGAAAAAAACAAGCCAGTGAATGACACATTGTGAAATGTTGTGTCCATCCTATTCATGGTATGGTGACTGACAGCACAGCTTACAGACAGGGAATTTTCTAATGTATTCTGGAAGCTGTTCAAGGAGCACACTCATTTGCCAGTGAGCATTAGCATCAGCATAGAGATGGTAATAGAAGCTTTGGAGGGTGACCAAGGGAGGAGGTGTAGATAGAGATGTGAATGGAGTCCAAGATGAGAGCCTTGGGGGACCCCTACTGAAAGAGGAAATGGAGAGGAGGAGACAGAGTTGTAGACAACACTGAAGCAATGCTGTGATAGGTAGTAGTAGAACCAGGATAGATCAGAATCCTGGAGGCCAAGGGAATAGAGTTTATTGAGAAGGAGTGCATGGTCGACCGCATCAAAGGCAGCAGAAAGCTCAAGTAGTAGGAGTCTGGCGTAGTGGCTTTTTTGTTTTACTTGTGTCATGGACTCTAGAACGTTGGTCTCCAAACTGCAAACTGGGGGCCAGATGCAGCCCTTTGCTTGCTTTTTATCCAGCCCTTGGGGCAATATTTTAATCCACTGATGCCAACAATGGGGCACAATTTCCCCCTTCCAATGATACCAATGAAGGGGCACAATTCCTTGCAATGACACAATGATGGGGCACTAGGCCTCCTAATGACGCCAACAATGGGGTCCAATGTTGGGGCACAAGTCTTTCCATTGACGCCAACGATGGGGGAGACATTCCTCTCACTGACTCCAAAGATGGGGCATTATTTATTCCCACTGACGCCAAAACCTTTTCTACTCCCAATGGCCACAGTCTACCCCCCCCCTTAAGTCTGAAAGACAATAAACTGTCCCTTAGTTTAGAAAGTCTGGAGACCCTGCTTTAGAATGAGATTAACATATATGTTTAGTTCATGATGTCCATATTGCATGTTCCAAATCAAGTATATGGCATAGTTTTGCTTTAAGCCCACATTTCGAAAATAAAAACGGCCTAGTAAGTACTAGAATATTGTGTGGTCTGTCAAAAGAATGCAAGAAGCGTTATCTTGAATGCATTTTACATGTTTATTTTGTGTAAACCATGTGAGTTTTTTTAATTGCTATTTAAAAATGTATCATTGCAAATTTATGCTGAAGATTTTCTTTGGTCAATTAAGCTTTAAGCTTGCTGGTATCATGTGACATAGTGATTACATTATCAGGAACCACTCTGTTTAGTCCTCGATCATTTATTGAGGTGCCCAACTGTCAGAGAGCCGAGATTCAGAGCCAACCGCTGCATAAAAGGTTGACTACTGGCTCTTAATGGGCAAAACATGTATTTGCATATTTCTGGCTAGGTTTATTGTGCTATACATTTAATAGAATATAGGGAGTTAAAACCACATTCAATCTGCCTTTTAAGGGTGCCAGTTTATTTTGCTTTATTCACCTTACTTATTGGCTTGATAACCTATGCTGCATGTTGTGTTACTACTGGTTTTTGACACTTTGGGGTCTTCTGCCATTTACTCCTTTTTTGGCTTTTCAGGAGGTCGTGTTAAAACTTGGAAAAGGCGATGGTTCATTCTGACTGACAACTGTCTGTACTATTTTGAGTACACAACGGTGAGAGAAACGTTTTTGAATGTGTTTATTATTCCTATCTATATATGGACAGACCTAAAAGTTGAGCAAGACTTATTAACAGCAAATGTATAGTAGAAATCAGTAACATAATGAGAGAGCTAGGGTCCCAACTGAAAAGTTGTCACCAGGAAAGCACCTGTAGATGGGCTTTAACATAACAGAATTTCAACTTGTATCCTAAAGTCAATGGGAGCATGTCCAAGTCACAACTTGCTTTGATGTCCACAGACAGCCGTAGAGATCCACTTGAAGTAAAGAAATCCTTCAGGTACTTTTCTGTAGATGAGGAAAACTAGAGAAAACCACAAGTTACAACATAATGCAACATTGTAAGAATCAAAAAGTTGCTGCTTTAAGAAGCAGCAATTAAATCAACAGGTTAGAAAAACCTGGGCTAATATTATTTTTTCTACCATCATTAGACAGTAGGCACACTTACTAGCTTCATCATTTGATTTGTTACCCCCAAGTAAACACTTGCCCAAGATAAGCTTTCATGTTTGCGGTGACCAGGCATGGTCAGGTCATACCTGCACCTCCTAACTGCCTGCTTAAATTCATTGGCACCTTTTATCTTGGCAGTCACATCCAAAAACATTTGAGAAACGCACACAAATCTTCAAACTTCACAACTGTCACTGTACATATTTTGAGTTTAGTTGCTGAGTTTTTGCTCAGTAATAACAGAACAACTTTTTTAACAGGTTTTCCATTTAGCATAAATTAAACTATGCTGTTAATTCAGTATATTTACCTAAAAGGAGTCACAGTATACTGTATTCAAAACACTTTTTCAGTATATATATTTAGAGGATTCCTTCTATTGGAGTAGTGGTGCTTTTAGTTTGTTACATGTACAGGAAACCCGCTCTAGGCAGTTATGTGAACTTACCAGAATTTTACTGATACGGTACAAGTCACAGCATGCCTGTCCATTACATCTTGGTTTAACTAGTTTTATTTGTACCTTCAAGCAAAATACTGAAAGGGGGCCATTACACCTTTTTTAATTATAAGTTCATCCTAAAAATACCGTAAATATTCAGAAAAAAAATGAAATTTCAGTAAACAAAATCAGTCCGTAAACTCTTAGGCTGGCTATTACATGGTCGAATTTGTAAAATTTTCTTTTGAAAATCTGAAATTTTGTGATCCGATGGTGTTGACCATTGATTTCAAAATTCTACCAACCAAGCCTTCAATTTCACCTCCTGTTGCTACAGAAAATTGTTTCATGGCTGGGAATCTTCTTTCTTGTTCGTGCGCATTTCTTTTCTGATCTTTTTTTTTTTTCTCCCATCATGGTTTTAGAAAATTGTTAGTCTTTCAAAAAAATTTGATTAAGATTTTCGCAAAAAGAAAATTTCTTTCGAAATTCGGCCCATGTCTCAATTCCATGGGATTAAACTCACAGCTGTGGCAAGACCCAGCACATTCCTGCTGCTGGATTCACAGCTGGATTGTGGTATCTTCAGCTACTCAGCCAGTGCAGAGCAGTGACAGGCTGACAGCAGCTTTTTATTATTATTATTATTTAGGTACTTGTATAGCGCCGTCAATTTACGCAGCTCTTTATATATACATTGTACATTCACATCAGTCCCTACTCCTCAAGGAGCTTACAATCGCATTGAGCGTGTGTTTTTGTGAATGGTTTCATTGCGTTATAATGCCAT